>PVKE010009384.1:0-36951 GCA_004027555.1 Craseonycteris thonglongyai
AAAAAAAAAAAAAAAACCCAAAATTTTGAAAATTAGATGATTTGGTTCAAGACCACTAAAAATAAATTAGGAATCACCTAGAAGAGTAAATTAAAAGAAATTACACACATACAAAAAAAAAGTTTGAATTTCACATTCTTAAAATGAGAAGTTTTAAATGTTCTTTCCTGATAGTTTTAAAAAGATTTTTAGGAAGTAAAAAAAAAAAAAAAATCAAATTCTAAACCAGTTGCATCTTTAAATCACTCAGGTATCAGCCTCCCCCATCCCCCTCCAAAGATTCTGATTAGAATGCATGGGCCCTGAGCTTTATTAGCTTGTTTTCAGATTCCCAGGAGTTTCCAAAATGCAGCTAAGGTTCAATGTCACTGCCCTAAATGTAAATTCACTTCAACTACAACAAAGCTCCTGAAAATACAACTACTGATTTCCAGGTGAAAGCTCAAATGATGGTATCATTAAGCTAATTTAAATAAAATCTTTATCATTATTTTTTTTCAGTTATGGAATATATAGCAGTTCCTATTCATTTTTAAATCCTGCAACAACAACAACAAAAAGAAAGAAAAAAGAAAATAATATGAAATTCAGTTCTAATTTAAAGCTTTGTTTTGAACACGTAACTTTGCTGTTTTCTAATCATTACAGAGAAACCTTCGTATCAATGGTTCCCAGCAGGGGTAGGGGGCTAGGGAAAATGAGGGGAGTGATTCCACACCTCCTTCCCCGACCCCCAAGGACATTCAGCTATGTCTGCAGGCATTTTTGGTTATCACGACTGGGGTGAGGGATGCTACCAGCAGCATCTAGTGGGTAGAGGCCAGGATGCCATAAACATGCTACTATGTGCAGGTCAGCCACCACAATAAAGAGCTATCCAGCCCCAAATGTCAGTAGAGCTGACAAATCCTGCTTTGTACTAAAAACCTCATCTGGGTTTCACAGCTATGGGTTTCCCACCGTAACTATACAAGAGCTTCAGGAGAATGTGGAGGAAGAAGAGGCCCAATCAGCTCTTCTCACCTCCCTGGGGGCTGTTTCTCCAAGCAGTCATAACGTAATCATCATCAACCCTGACCTCTCCATAGGGCTCATACATTGCAGAGTAGCTGACCAGAGTTCCAAGTTACTGTCTTGGTCACAGATACCACAACTCACAAAAGGGAATAAAAATGGTAAGAGCCAATAAGCCTCCAAACTAAGTTTATAGCAAAGTACAATTGCACTGTAATACAAGTAGTTACTTGCGTAAACAAGGCCCCCAGAAAATAAAGCAATATAGACATTACTGAATAATTGCTGACTCTTTAGGATAAAGATGGCAAATATATCATCAAAACTCTGAGTAACCTAAATAGGACAAAGGGAAAAGGTGTAAAGTGGAAATGTAAAGCTTAATTCTTCTTTGTTTCTTAATTAAGTCTTTAAGTAGTACTTAAAAAAAAATTGCTTTCCTTCAGATATTCCCTTCTGAGACTACCCAAAGGGGAAAATCAGAAATTCCTATAAACAACATTTGTCATTTGAATGAGGGAAGATTAAAATTACTAGTGAAAACCGGATCCTGGGCACTAACTCAACATACTCAAAACTTCTGCCCTCAGGCAAACTACGTATTGGACAGTTAAAGCCTTCGAAAACTGGGGGGGTTTGAAATGATGACCACAACAATTAAAAAAAGAAACCAACCAACCAACCAACCAACCAAACAAACAAACAAACAAAAAAACAACCAACTATATTCCATTGTTTTAAAGAGAAAATTCTCCATAGACTAGATTTTTTTCTATTCAAACACCCTCACCCTGAAAGCAATCTTCTTAAACATTTCTCCCTGGCAAATAGGAAGACATTTCTAAATAATTCAGATCAATTAATTTAAATCAATGTGACTTAATTAAAACATGGTTAGACAATTAAAAACTGTAACATTCAACATACAACAATTTTTGTAGTGTTCGTTGTTGATAGACTTCATTTGTGCAGTACTTCACATATGGGTCAAATGTGGATGTTGTATGCTTTTCCACAATGTCACTTATGTCATCTATAAAGATATTATTCTGATGTCTTGCTTCTAACTCTGTAAAGAACCTGGAAAACAAACAAACAAAGTGCTTATACTTTCTTCTGTATGCTTTAATAGACAACAGATTATCCTTATGTAATGTTATTATTCAGGGTACGAAAATTATCAACAGTCCCAGTGTTAACTCAAAAAGATACAAGAAAATAACTTCCAAAAATGTCTAAGTTTATATCTATCATATCGAGATTTCATAATTTCGAGTGGTCAGTCAAAAACACTGATAATCCAGTCCATTTTTGTGCTTTCAGGAATATTTTAGAATATACAGATTTCACAATTTTTCAAGAATTTCCTAGATATTGAGGGGGTGGGGTCGATGCTTACATATTTTATTATTTTGAAAAGCATATGAGCAGAACCTTTGAATACACGCTTAAAAAACAAGCCTGAAAGAAAAAATCGAATGCTATGTGTCCTGTCAAAACAAAAATAATCACATTTTTAATCTAATATTATGAATGACATTTAATTATCTTCATAATAAATTATTTAGATTGCAATTTAGGGTTGCCAGACTTAGAGTGTATGTATGTTTGTATCTGTGTATATTGTGTCTGGTCTAGTTAAAACTAAATTTCAGATAAACAACGAATAATTTTTTAGTAGAAGGATGTGCCAAATACTGCATGTAACATCTCAGGCTTCTTGTATTTTCTCTGGCAACCCTCCATTGCATCCCATTTTAACAGAACATCAAAATCAGGTATTTGTAACTGTATCAGGTTTCCACCGAGAATGTTGTCGCTCAAAATGTAGTCCACACATTAGCAGCACTGCCATCATCCAAGAGCTCATTAGAAATGCACAATCTCACCACCCATCGCCCCCGATCTGAGCCGGCATTTTATCAAGATCTCCAGCTGATTCGAATGAACACTAGAATTTGAGAACTGCCTTAGAGCCCACTTAATGTCCAAGCAGGAAAATCTCTTAAAAATAACAATCACACAAAGACCAAAGCCTTTCCCCAAAAAAAAGTGTGATGAAGGTGAAATCCACAACAATTTCTAATGCTGACTTCTGGAACAGAAATACAAGGGACATTTAGTTTTCAATGAGTTCTTTAGCATATTGTTCCTTACCAGTTTGTTGGCCAGACTCCATCCATCATACACAATCCAAGGCTGACAGTGAATGAGACAATAGGAATTTATATAAGATAATAGTAAATATGGGCTATCATTTTCTCACATGTATATGTCAGTTATTTTCAAAGAAAATCCTGATACTCGGATATAAATCAAGACATTAAGAGGCTTTGTTTTTATAAATTTACATTTACATTGAATTCATTTTAGTATAAACTATTTGTATTAGTTTGTCATCATTACCTATTTTCATTTTTTAAAGTTTACATAGGAGCTAAAAGACAAATAAATACATTTTAACTTTCCAGAAGAGTGAAATCATTTATACTCTGAGAAAGTATCTAACATTTTTATTTCCTTTAAAAAGGAAACAGGGAACATAATCAGTATGATTCTTATGGTTATCATCCACAGATGATAACTGGCCCACTCACCCAAGCCCCTCACTTAACAAGAGCAAGAGGAAAAACTTAATGCAGACTTTGTTGGACCATTTGCCTTTCCTTCCAATGGTATCAGGAAGTGCAGACAGAAGGCCAGAAAACAAATCAATATGTTCCAAAACTCAGTCAAGGTTTCATATCACTTTGTCAGGACTGAGTGTATTCATATTCAAATAAAATACCAACTTGCTTCCTTAAAGTTTCAGAAATTTCAAAACAACCAACTCCAACTATGAAACAAAAGCCATACTTCTTAAAGCAGTGGTCCCCAAACTTTTTGGCACCAGGGACCGGTTTCATGCATGACAATTTTTTATGAACTGGGGTAGTGGTGATGGTAGATGGTTTAGGGATGATTCAAGCATCAGATGCAGCTTAATTGTCACTTAGCACTCGCTTATAGAGTTTTGGTATGGGTCTACAAGCAATTGATTTACTATGGTCTCTGTGTGGTTAAACCTCTCTGCTAATGTTCATCTATATTTGCAGCTGCTCCCCAGCGCTAGCATCACCGCTTCAGCTCCACCTCAGATCATCAGGCATTAGATTCTCATAAGGAGTGTGCAACCTATTATAGCTACTTTGCATATGCAGTTCACAACAGGGTTCGTGCTCCCCTGAGAATCTATCGCTGCCGCTGATCTGACAGGAGGCTGAGCTCAGGCTGTCATGCCAGTGATGAAGCTTCACTCGCTCACAGGCCACTCACCTCCTGCTGTGTGGTCCGGTTCCTAACAGGTCACAGTCCGGTACTGGTACTGGTTTGTGACCTGGGGGTTGGGGACCTTTTCTTCAAGAACATTTTCTTATATACACTGATCCCTGACTTTAAGAAATTTGCGATATATTAGGAAGGTAAGAATGATAAACACAGAAGATATAGAAAGGTAACAAACACACTTGCATGTAACTATAGGTTGGGAAGGGTGCTGTTGGTAGTATCTTTTCTTTTTAAATTACCTGAACTATATTTTTTATTGTGGTAAAATATACATAAAAAATTTGCCATTTTAACCATTTTTAAGTGTACAATTCAATAGAGTTGATTACATTCACAATGTTGTGCAACCGTAACCAAATTATTTTCATCACCCTAAGCAGAAAGGCTATACCCACAAAGCAATAACTCCCCATTTTTCTCTCTTCCCAGCCTCTGATAACTGCTGATGTATCTCCTATCTCTATGATATGTCTATTGTAAATATTTTATATAAGTAGAATCACAAAATAGTTGTTTTTTGTCTGGCTTATTTCACTTAGTGAACTGTTTCCTAAGTTCAACCATGTTAAGGCATGTATCAGAACTTTACTCCTCTATGGCTAAATAATATTCCTCTAATGTATGTCCCATATTTTGTTCATCCATTTATACTTGACCATGTGAATAATGATGCTGTGCACATTCACGTACTAGTGTCTGTTTTGAGTCCCTGTTTTTAAATCTCTGGGTTATGTAGAGGTGAAATTTCGACCTCACTGATTCTCTGTGCCAATAATAGCATACGAGGGCTGTCTGGAAAGTATCCAGCAATGAAACCATTCTCATTATATTCACAATGGCAGAATATTTTTCTGGACAACCCTCGTACATCAAGAAAAGAAAGTATAAAGCAAGAACTGATACCAAAGCAACTGAGGTATATGCCAAGAGAGGATTATTCATCAAATGAAAAATGAGTAAGAAATAAGCCTTCCCTCCTGGCACTTGAGTGGCTGGTGGGAGACGTGGAGCAATTAATCACAGGACAAGGCCTGTAACAGAAGTAGGCACATAATGTAAATTCCTGAAGGCAGGGTGAGTGACAGACAATAAACACAGGTGAGGAAGGGTGTGAGGGGGGTCTTCAGTGATAAGAATGTCATTACTAGAAGCAGAAAGGCACAGAACTGTGGGCTGAGTAAACAAGGTTGGCCCAGAACAAATCTTGTTCAAAAAAATGTGGGTAATTGAGTGAGGCTGAGTTGTGGACCACAGGAGGAACAGGGCAGAGAATGACAGATGAATAGCAGGTCAGAACTTGATTGTAAAGGTTGGACTGTATAGAAGGAGCTTGAGCTTCATATGTGGACAAGAATCCACAGGAGGTGTTCAAGACAACAGATCGCACAATCAAACAGGGAACACTGGGCAGTGGAGGAATGGATTACAAGTGGGAAGAGAGAGACCACAACCAGGAGAGTGAGATGGCTAATCTCATCAGCAAGTGACAAATAAGTGATAATAAAGACTGTCAGTGAGAAATACAAAAGCAAGAACATAGATTAGGGTAAGAATCTGGGAGGGGGGGTGGGGGGATAAGTGAAAAGAATGGAAAAATCTCACTAGATGGGAAAAGAAAAATGTTGGAATTTCTAGTTAAAGCTTCTGTCTGGGTATCCAGGTGGGCCATTAACCATGGGCACAGGGTGTTAGGAGGAGGTGAGAGCCGCAAGAAGAAAGCAGTTTAATTTTGCCTTGCAGATGTCAGATGTACAGCTGAAAATGCATTTGTGAGAAGTCTGAGCCATAGCAATTCTATGTATTAATAGCATGTAGTCAGGACCAACTCATCAGTTGGTTTTCATATAAATGGTAAATGTTTGTACTTGATTTTAATTCCAAGTGCCTTTTAAGAAAATGGTCAAAGAAAACAAACAAAAAAAACCATTTACAAGGTCATTATCATGTAAATTTAAGAAATAAATATCTTAGAGGCAAGTATCTTTTACATTTCTTCACAATCTGAAGGAATGCAACTATATAACCAAAAACAACAGTAACTTGGCTTTTCCTAATAAAAGGAAAATTCATTTATCACAGTAAAAGGCTTGCCAAAGTACAAGATTAAAAACAAAGTACTAATGAAATATATGTTTATGCTACTTACTTTAATATAATATAAACCTAGCCACTCATCTGTTATTTTGACATTAGCATAATTAAGGTACAATTTAAAGCTTTCTGTGTTAAATGATCTCTAGGTTATTTTGGCAAATTTGCATATTTTATTAAGTGAGCTGAGCTACAAAAAGACCACGAAAGTATTCCCATACCCAAGAATGCTGCTGATTCAAATAAAATCTGAAGCAAAAGTAAAAGCATTCTGGTTTCCTAGATAAAACCTAAAAGAATCTGTAAAGTCATTTGGCTTCTTTGAAGCACAACTTTTCAATAAAAATAAATTTCAGTGCTATAATTTTTTTTTCTGGGACAATACATTATTTCCTCTTTGTAGCATTACCAAGATGATCATGTTTTACAACCAATCACGTCATACAATCTTTTATTTATTTATTTATTTGTTTGTTTATTTATTACCAAAATTCTAATCCTATCACTAAAGTCTAGGTTTTGAGACACCTCTGATAACCAGAAAAGACTTCCTGAAAATACTGCCTCTTAACCAGAAACCCAAGTTAGCCCAGTTTGACCATTGACTCACCATCACCAGCACAATCACACCCATACTTCAAGGGAGTGCTTCAAATGATTGCAGCCTGCCCAGGTGAGCCCTTGGGCTGTGCAGGCAATGGTCAGACCACCAAGAACACCACCAGGGCGGCCTTCCAGGAGAAGCGACTTGAAGATGATAACTACAAGTCCATGTTTGAAGAGCTTGCTCAGGGCCTATAACCTCTCCTCTAACATTTCCTAGAACTGCAGGGCTTTTTGTGGTTATTTATCAAGTGATAATCTTAAATGTGGCACTGCATCCTGGAAGAAAAAAACAAAGTCAACAGTAAGGTAGCTAAGTCTGATACACTCAGCGCATGTGCTTTTCTTAACTTCACTTTCTCCCTTTGGTGGTACGCAGAAAAGACCTGCAAATATGAGGCATAAATATCCCTGTACCATTACTAACAGTCTTCCTAAAATTCAACTGGTAATATAATTAGCATGTCAGATATGAGCATTCCTGATAGCTCTTAAAGACTGTACAGTCAATCCATCAACTTATAGAGGAAATTAAAACTTATTTAATATATACTACAAATCTGCTTAAATTAGTCAACCAACATCTCCTTTCCCCTCCATGTGGCTAGCACAGGATGACAGGTTTTGCTGGATGTTAAAGGAGCAAACAATCGATAATTACGACCACCATTCGTTGTGCCAGGCCCAGCGCTACTTGCTTCCCATACACTGCCTCATTTAATTTAATCCTCAAGCCTACTTCATGAGATGGCCGTTATACCTATTTAACAGATAAGAAAACCAAGGCTGAGACTTTACGTCAAAATTAAAAAAAGACTGAGTCTCAGTTTGAATTGAGAGCGTGAGACTTTCTGAGTCCAGAGCTTGGGAACAAACCACTATACACACCTACAATTTCTGCTCACAGGTGCCTGTTGCTCTCACCTGTCCAGCCCTCAAACCAGATAGACATTCATCAAGAAGACTAACAGCTGAACTGAAAAAGAAATTAGTATTACTTTTCAAGGAGACCAGCTGTGGAATCATCTCAGCATGGAAATTACACATACCCACATAGCAAAGACTTTCACAGTGGATTTATGCCGCAGCAAAAGCAGCAGGATAGCAGAGTCAACAGCTACCTGACATGAGACTCCAGAGAGGACAATCAGAAGCGTCACGGCCTGTGATGTCTTCCAGTCCAAGTCAACACAGTGAGCAAATGCGGGATTACAAGTACCCTGTGAAATTCTGCGAGTCATTCACTTTGGCCCTTCCTGTTCCCTGCTGCCCTTGTTTGCTTCCCTCATCCTTCTAATCTTGGATTAGACTCCATCTCTTCCAGGAAGTGTTCTCTGGTCCTTGTGGGCTCATTTAAGCTCCCTGATTTTATGTCTTCATAAACCCTTACACTTATCCTTTGGTAACCCTACCATGATCATAATTAATTATATTATGATTTTGTTTACATCTGCCTCCTGGAAAGGTCTAGAGGACAGAGGCCATGTCTGTTCTGGACAATGCAATTCTATATGCCCAGTTCCTCAACATAGTTTCTGGAACACAGGAGACAGTCAAATATATGATGAGAACAAATCAAATTTGTGTTTTAAGCAGAAAACGATAAAGATTAAACCTATTCAAGAAATGTTGTCCTATCACTATTTTACCAAGTAGGTAACACGCACAAATTATTCAGTTTCTACCTTGCTTTACTCACTTATACAAGTCAGCATCTATTTATCGAGCACAAACTGGGTTCCCAGAACTATGCTAGGTGCAGTGAGCACCAGCCTTGAACACACGAACTCCCAGCATAAACTTTTGCGATCCTGTCAAGTAAGATCATGGGAATGAGACCCAATGCGAGCTGCACTGACTGAAAAGGCCACCAGCCCAGCCCCTCTCCCACCGGATTTAGGGAGCATTCCAGGACGGCCAAGGGGCTCGCACTCAGTGCTCTAGCTGGCAAACACAAAAAGCAGGGCTCTGGTTAGAATCAGTGCTGTCCTGTGCCCGGCTTAGAACAGCATCCTTTCAAGGTACTTTTTCTTCATTAATATCTATCTGCCTAAAGCAAACTCAAATCATTCCTGGACTTCTTCCTCACTTGAATGAGCTGTCAATCTAAGCGGCCACAGTACCCCACCAGAGAGGGTCACATTCACTTATGCTGGAGACCTGAAACATACCAAGCAGGTTTCACATGTCTGAAGTTGCTGTTATATAATAAGGTATCTTCACTAAACAAAGAAATATTCCAGATAAGTGGCAACAAACTATGTGCTGCTGGAAATTCTTTCCTAACAGAACACCAACAGAACATTCTGTACTCTACCAAAATAAATTTATATTGTGCTATGGATAAGTGAGATTTGAAGTTTGTTTGTAGGGTTTTGGGTTGTTGTTTTATTTTTTGGGGGGGGGGGTCAGGTTGACACTAAAGATCAGCATCAATTTCTTTTAATACACTGGATCATGAATAGCAAACGCATGGAAAGAATGCCACCACGAACCCACGGCAGGCATCACCAACCGAATGTGGCCCTCTGCCCAAATGCAGAATTTATACACCCGACAGCCATTATCAGTCAAGCACAAGTGACGACAGAGCTCATCCATGACTCCTTCACCAGACTAACACTGACAGGAGATCTGCTAATTTGACAAAAACACAGAACTAGTTTTTTCTCAATGAGTCTACCCTGCATTGTGATCTGGTAAAGGTCTCCCAAGGTTTCTTCCTTAGCAAATCATAGGTCTCCTCACATTCTATTTTAGCTTTTCCTTTTGGAATTTTATCTCTAGATTGATAATAAGAACATAAAGGTTGAAATTTAAAATGGTTGGGAATGTGAGGGAAAAAATGTTCTAAACAAAAATGTTCTGGTAGACCTCATTCCCATTCTGATAACTACTCTTTGATCTTTACAATCTCTAGGACAGTTTTTGCTTAAAGATCCTTATCATCCTATTAAAAACCTTTAAGATCAGCCTGGACGAAGGACAGAAGAGACTGAAGTAAAAGAAATAAACTAAGGGTTTTCTTATCCTTAATATCACAAAACATCAAGTCTTCTTAGTTTAAAAAATCTGGCTCCCTACAGACACGTCAGTTCAAGGTACCTAGCAAATCCGAAAGGAGGAAGGTGGAGTGGGGTCCAGGGAAGGGAAAGGCAAAGAGAGACAGATTACAGAACTAAAAGCCCCCCAAACTCCTCCATATCAGTTCAGGCTCCAGTTTCCTTAGTCCTTCTCACTGATAATGTACACATTGGAAGGAATATAAACAGGACCATACAAAGACAGAAAAAAAAATATTTCAAAAGTCCTTGACATTCTAATACCATTAGACTGAGTTTTTACTTAAAAAATAAGAAGTTAAAGTATTTATCATCTGAATCTGCTTCACAAAAATAAACTGGAGGAAAGGAGGCTTGTTCCCATGGTAACCTTTTGTGTACTTGATTCTTTTGTTTCAGTGCTACTCACACGCATTCATCCATATTTTAATTTTTCCCAGAAATGTGGGTAACAGCAATGAATGCCAAAAGCATGTGCCAGCCCCCTTATCAAAATGTCCTTAGAAGAGAGAAAGCCTGTGTGTGCATGGGTCTGGGATACCCTGAGTTATTATGGACAGTTTTAGAATTATTTATTATTTAAGCACAACGACTAATTTACATCTAATGGAAACCCTACCCCCACCTTCCCACCCCCCACCCCCATTTTATATGTGACCATGAAGACTGAAACCAAATACACCTGGTTTACCATGGGATCTCCAGGACCTAGCAAAGAATATGTATGTATTCAACAGATATGCTGAATGAATCAATACTAGATACGTAGACTCTCCATTAACCAGAATTCAAGCAACTGGCACTCTCTAGCAACGAGCACTCTCAAGCAACCAGTTACTTGAGTTCTGGTTAATGGAGAGTCTATTTACATTTATCTGGTGTCTACCAACCCCCATGAGTCCTGGTTAACTGAGAGTCCACTATACCTATTACTCCTCCTTTCCCCACTGTTCAAGTGCCATCTTACAAGAAAAGTGAATGATAGTATGAAGCAAGTATCTCCCAGGCCTGATTTAATAACTACACTAAATTATCAGGATCCTCACCATGGTGCTGGGCTGGGGTGAGTCGGCACTAAATGGTGGGTGTTTACACTCCTTACGTAAAATCTGAAACACAGGACTTGCAACCTCAAGAATAGTTTTGCAAATTCACTGCCTGGCCAAAATTCTTTGAAAACTCAAAACCCAGAAAAGCTTTATGACAACCCACTGCCGGTGGGCCACCTGCAGCTCAGGATGGCTTTGAATGTGGCCCAACGAAAATTCATAAACTTTCTTAAAATAGTATAATTTTTTTTTTTGCGATATGTATATATTTTTTTAGCCAATCAACTATCATTAGTGCTAGTGTATTTTATGTGTGGCCCAAGACAATTATTCTTCCAGTGTAGCCCAGGGAAGCCAAAAGTTTGGACACCCCTGCTTTATGACTTCTGAAGAACTATTAGATGACAATTACAAACCCAATTCTGTGACCCTGTCACTTAGGCTGAATGAAAGGGTATTGCTGTGTATAATCCTCACTCATAGTAACTCTACTGGGAGAAGTGGCTGGGCACGTTGGCTCTCTTCGTTCCTCCCTTGTTTTCTGTTTCCCACTTAAACAGCCCCATTGTGCACATGTCATTTACTGTAAGTTGCCTTGAGCCTTTTGTGGATGCAGTTGGGAGCATAAATTATAAATTATAAACAAACCAGGAAAATGTGGATTCTTGGTTGCTGCTTGGAAACAGCAACGAGAATAAATTTATAGACTATTGGAACAAAGTCAAGTAAAACAAAACAGTCTTTTCATGATGAATCTCCATTTCCTATTGCGGGCTGGTTGTTCTGGAATAAAATCAGCACAGGGAAGAACACGTTTCTCTTCAGGCACTATTTCCAGATCCTTATTAGGTAGCCTCCGTGATACGTCAAGTCAGAATTCAATCCCCGACGAAGAATAACAAAGTAAGCCCCAAATCTCTGTGTCTCAGTTTTTCTTCCAAAATGTTATCTTCCTCAATTTTTAAAAACTCTTTCTAGGGTTCCCCTCAGGTTCATTAAAAAAAATAAAATAAAAAGAAGAACTAGGAAACAAAAATTTGAAAACTGTAGAGGTCAGTTTCCATATTATTCTAAGAAAAATGATGCTCATGTACATGAGAGAAAAATAATTTCATGTCTTCTCTGACATTTTTCAATCCTGGTCCACTTTATCCAGCAGCTGCCTCCAATCTGCGCTTTTCAGACAATCCTCTCTTTCAGCTTTCATCGGGGATTTTTTAAATACTTTCTTTTTAGATGGTTATTAATTCTGCTTAGCAAAGAACAGAATAGGACCTATGAGGCAAATAAGTTCTCATCCTAGCTTTAAGTAGATTTGGGATAATGATAAGTTTCTGTTTCTTTATTTAGAAAAACAAAATGAACTGAGTGGAGGAGACCAGATCAACCTTCAGTCCTGCCATACACAGTAATCATCTCAAGAAAGACCACAGACAACCCAGAGAGAGGAAACTAAGCCAGGAAGAACAGAAGATCCTACAGGCCAATGGTAGGGGAGCATGAAGGAGTGAAAAGAGAGAACAAGTGATTGATTATTAAGTCCCAAATTCACTGCCTCAATACCAAAGTTCAGGCTTCCCACTTTGTCTTTCCCCAACCTTCACACTTTCCTTCAACTTTAGTGATGTGTGACTTCTTACTTCATGGCTAGATAAAAGTAAGTATAAATGAATACACTTCCAGATGAAGTCCATTTCACACTGTACCTACCACAGCAAGGCTAATCACACACATTACATCATACCTCTGGAAAATGTATGCAGGATACTGGCTACAGGTATGAGCTCTGGAGCCAGATGGCCCAGGTTCAAATCCCAGCCCCCTCTTTTACTAGCCATGTAACCTAGGGCAACTTGCTTAATGTCTCCATGCCTATTTCCTCATTTGCAAAATGGGAATAAAATAATGGTATGACCTCATATGGCTCTCATGATGACCAAACGAATTAAAAAATGTTAAGTGCTTAGAACATGGTCTGGCACATGGCACATGCTCATTAACATTAACTGCCATTTAAAGTGCAGTAAAATGCCTTTCTTTCTCCTATATGAAGTCACACACTTCACGTGGCACTAGGCTTTCTTGCTTTTCTAGTCCATTCTGTTCAAGGACAGCAAGCCAAGCTCCTCTATTTCCATCAATTAAATCTGGTTGGTCAGGGGCAACAGAATCCTGCCATATAACAAATCCCCTCAAAATCACAGGCATACACTTTATCATCAACTTTTTAAAAAAATTATGGGAAGCCGGGATGGCTCAGCGGGTTAAGTGCTCACTTTGCAGCCCCAGGGATCAACGATCGAATCCCAGCGCTGGCTCGTGCAGTCCCATATGCTGAACTGAGGTGTGCTTCCTATGTGGGAGGCCCCCAGTTTGGTTCTCACCCCCAAGTTAGACCCCCAGCTCAAGGGGGTGTGCCTCCCATGCAGGAGACCCCCAGCCCAGTTCCCCACCTGTGCCCCCCCCCCATGTGGAATGAAACCATGTTGAAAACTGATGACGTACAACTAAGGAGACTGCTCTAGGCTCTCCCCCTTATCTCTGTCTCTCACTGTCAAAAACAATAAAATAAATCTTATTAAAAAATATAATAGGTACTTATTGATGATAAAATTAGAGGAAGATTTAGCTCAGTCCATTTTAAGTCCTATGTACTCCCCAGTACTCACACATGGGAAAACAATGAACCAGCGCAAACTAACAATTTTCTTCCAAGAAGTGGCTGAACATTTCTTTACACGTAAACACTGTTCTTGGCCCTGCCTCCCAATCATTGTGAGAAAGAAGTCATGTCACAATTAAGAGTCTCTAAGCCAGGCAAGGCACAGACACACTTGGCAAAAACACAAAGGACACCATGTTTATCTTTAGAGCCCCCTGTGGTAGGCTAAATAGTGGCCCCCAGAAATGTCCACGTCCTGTGACTATGTTGTCTTAGATGATAAAAGTGACTATGCAGATGTGACTAAAGATCTTGAGACCGGAAAATCATCCTGGATTATCCAGATGGGCCCAATGTAATCACAAAGGTCCTTATAAGCAGGAGGCAGGAGGATCATAATCAGAAAGATGGAAGCAGAAATCTGAGAGGAAAGAAGATGTTACACAGCTGGCTTTCAAGATGAGTGAAAAGTCATAAGATCAAGGAATGCATGTGACCTCTAGAAACTGGAAAATACACGGAAAGGGATTATCCTCCGGAGTCCTCAGAAGGAATCAGCCCTGGCAACACCTTGACTTTAGCCCAGTGAAATTGACTTCAGATTTCTGATCTTCAGAATTCTAAGAGAATAAATTTGTGTTATTTTAAACCACTAACTGTGCAGTAATCTGTTATAGCAGCAATAGGAAACTAATACATCCCCTTAATCCGTTTTGGACTTACACCCCTCTCTTTTCTAACCTCCTGTTCCCTCCTCAATATCCTAAATCTAATATGTGCACACAAGTCCCTTGATTACTCGTGGGCCTGACTTTAGAGCTTCAGCAAGTCCAGATAGCTGGAGTTTCTAGACCCAGTTCCCTCTCCTACTATTTATTCAGTGACTTTTTACTGAACCCTTGCCATGTTCCAGGCTCTACGCTAGTCACGCAGAACACACAGCACAGAGAATTTCCAAGAAAAACTGCCTTCATGGCATTGACAAGCTAGTTCCTTAGGGAGGTGACTCCTCCCTGTTCTACTCCCCTGGGACCCTCCTGGAAGATCACACGAAAAATTGTTAGCACTACCGGTGAAAACAGAGCAACACACTTTCCCTTCAAGGTCCACTACAAGACACTTTAAAAAGCAAGAGACTTCCATTTTAGGTGACTGCCGGGAAGAAGGAAGGAAATGGGAGAGGTGAGGAGTAGTACGATAAAAGTTGGGAACCCACAAGTTACGTCTGAGGAATGTGGTGGTGGACTTCAGGGTCTGTTAATGGTAGACTTTCAAAGGGGTCTGTAACACAACAAAAGTGTCAGAACCACTGGCTTTGCATAACGAAAATGCCTACCACAGAAAAATACACAAACATTGGAAATTATTGGAAGGTGAAATTATAAATGTAGCCTGGGCCTAGATGGTGAAGAACTCAGTATGCCTTGAAAAGCAGTGCCAGTTCCTTTCTTAAATAATAAAGAACCACTGAGGTTTCTTGTAATTTTAGGAAAGTAACTATAGAGGCAGCAGGGTAAAGAATAGGATGTAGGGCTGAAGAGTGAACTGAAGTGCAAAGAAGAAGGTAAAGAGAGCAGCCACAAGTCTACATATACAATCCACTTAGGAGAGAGGAGGCTGATAAATTCCTAAAAATATTAAACAGAGTTAACCACAGGACTCACCGATCCTCCTCGTAGGTATATCAAGACAAACGAAAACATGCTCACACAAAAACCTGTACATAAATGTTCATAGCAGAATAATCTATAATAGCAAAATAACCCCAACAACTCAATTTCTACCGACTAACGAATGGATAAATAAAATAAAATGTGGTATAGTCACATAATGGAATATTATTGAGCAATGAAAAATAAAGTACTGACAGGTTACAATGTCAATGAACTTGGAGAATATTATGGTCGGTGAAAGAAGCTAGTCATACAAGACCACATGTTGTACGATGCCATTAAATGAAATGTCCAGAATAGTCAAAACCATAGAAACTGAAAGTACACTGGTAGTTTCCCATAGCTGGGGAAGTTTAGGGGAAAACGGGCTGTGAGTGCTCATGGGTACAACATTTCTTTTCCAGATAATGAAATTTTGTAAAATTGATTGTGGTATGTGCTCAATCTGTAAATATATTAAAAACCACCAAATACAACGTAAGCGAGTTATTGATATGGTATTTGAATTATTCTCTCAATAAAGCTCTTTAACATGAAGGGGAACACCTGGGAAATGAGCAGAGGGCTAAAAGCTGCTATATACTAATTGTGTTCTTATATAGAGCTCTCTTTTCCTACTTTCCCATAGAATGAACTGCATATTGCTTCGTTTCTTTCAAGTGACTCTTATAAAAAGTCTTAAGATTTAAACAATAAAGAGGAACTGTTCTGGTTGAGGCAAGGTCAGGAGGCCCAGAATCCAGTTGCTTGCCTTCTCTGACACCCGAATTGGCCGACCCTAACATGCCTTCAGGGAATTCCGGGCCCCATGGAATGAACTCTAAAACCACTCTGCAGATCCAAAGGGCTGAGAGATGAGGGAATGCTAAGCATCTCTGCAGGGTCAGTGAGAGGGAATCTAGCCAAGACCTCCCTAGTCAGCCCAGGGGACTGGAAACAGTATGTCCACACCAAAGTAGCCCTGCCCCACTGTACAGGCCTTTAACGCAAGTAGCAACTGTTACTCTTCTGCTTCTGCACCATATAAGATTCCCTAGTTAGTAATGGTTTCACTTATAGAAAGGTTTGTTTTTAGACCCTCCCACAAGGCTTTCAGAGAGATCCAATGATGGCAATGTTTGAAAAATCTTACCTAGCATTCAACCACATCCAAGATACCAGCAGCCTTTAGCTTTCTTTAATAATGAACTCAGAAACACAAAATCTGTTATCTATTTCTTTAGAGAAATTTCTATAGCAGATATCCTTCTTAAGTCTACATTTCCTGCTGTCAGTCAGTAATTTATAAACCGTGAATAATTACATTTCACCCGTGTTTGTATTCTGTTTTATACATGCACATCTTCTTTTCTTAATTCTCTACCAAAACGCTGGCCCTAAAACACACATATTCTGCAATGGTATTCTGCCCTTCATGGTATAGCCCTCCCCGTCCTTCTTACCCGTGCTTTAATCCACTTTGAAAGAACCTACCAAAACCCCTTCTAAAAACTCTGGGCCCACCATCCCCCTCCTCTGAACCATCAATGGGACCCAGCTGTCCAAACCAAATTCCTAACTACTGGCTTCTAACCACACAACTTCCTCTAAGAAAAGCCCACAGATCCACACCTCCTCTTAGTTCCTTCCCAGCCAACACTGGGAGACACTTTATAAAGCCAGCTACATGCCTGCACCCACCTACATATTGTAAAAGGATAACGTCATCGCAGAACAGCCTTTTATTGCTTGTTAAGAATGTTGACACTAGATCACCACAACTCTGTCAGTTGCCAGGTTGTACAATGGCTGGATTATAGAGATGTGACCACTTACAGTTTGCAGGGAGTTTGCCATTCTCTAGCTTTCCTTTATTATTTATTTTTTTAATTGACATCTGAATAGTTGTGGTGGGAACTACCACAAACACTGATCTGGACTCTGGCCAATATACATATACACTTGCATTTGGTCACTCCTCCACAAAAGAGTACCGGGTAGCTCCCAACCGTACTCTCCATCCTCACTTTCTGCCACAGAAGCAGAGTCAGCTCCCAGCTAGTTGCAGAAATTTGAGAAAGAGGGACCCACCCAACTATATGGTGATGAAAAGAGAACTGACTCTGAGTGGTGAACTCATAATGCAACACACAGACCATGTATTGTAGAAATTGTACACCTGGAATCGCTGTAATTTTTACTAACCAGTGTCACCCTCATAAATTCAATAAAAGAAAAAAAGAGAGAAACACTAAAGAAACTCCCCCCTTGGAGTTTACTCAAATCCCTTCACAAGGTGAGGGGTCTCCAGTTTAAAAGGCATGCAGAAGGCTATACCTGTGGGAGGGGACAGAGGTGTTACCAGAGAGCTGGGCTGTGGGATCCAGGCTCGGCCCAGGCACGTGACTGCTCAGGTTGTCAGCAGCTCCTCTAGTTTCTGTAACACATCAGAAACTGAAAATGCCTTGGCGCCGGTGCTAACAAGGTCAGCGTGGATTTCAACTACAGAGTTATTATCTGTTATTAGACCTGATAGTTTAACTAGACAGTGTATAGTGTTTTACAGTTTCCAAGCAGTTTTATGTATCTTTTCGTTAAACAGTAGGGCCTTTTCCACGGGCTTTCTTAGAACTCAGTATAGCTTTGCAAAATAAATGTTTACTGGCTTCCTTCTAAACTAAAGCATATAGTCTCAATATTTCTTTGGCTAACTGACAAACTATAATTCAGGATATAAAGCATTGTTAGGGGAAGTTGGGATGGCTCAGCAGGTTAAGCGCTCGCTTTGCAGCCCCGGAGACTATGGATCGAATCCCGGCTCCGGCTCCGGCAGACCCATATGCTGAGCTGGGGTGTGCCCCCAGTTCAGTTCTTGCTGGGGCCTATGCAGGAGGCTCCCGGCCCAGTTCCTGCCCTGCACAGCCCCGTGCCCACCTGTGGAATGAAACTATATGGAAAACTAATGCTGTCAACTATGGAGACTGCTCTGGGCCCTCCCCATTCTCTCTGTCTGTCTCTCTCTCTGTCAAAAAACAATAAAAATAAATCTTTAAAACCTCCAGAGATTCAGCATAAAAATAGTTTCCCTCATCACTTTTCTTTACTGTGCTTTCATGAGGCATATTTCTCTTATCTGTATATTTTCCAATTTTAAGCATTTCTCAGCTTTCTGTAGTTTCTTTACCTTCTTGTCAGACAATACCTCGGAGCCAACTCAAGTTTCTGAACATTTTAATCCAGGAAACAAACAAACAAGTGTGTGTGGATGAGCATGTGCATTTCCCAGTTCTTTTATTTTAAAAGAGCATTATTTTTACTTTGATGTTAATACTATTAAAAAAGACAAATTTGCCCGATCTTTTGATTGCTCTAATATAAAAACTTTGACAAAGGAATATTATTTAACTAAGTCCCCATCTTATTTTAACTGGGGGGGAGAGGGGCGCAAAGGAAATGAAGATAACCAGGTGTTATTGAAAATTATACAACTGTGTTATTTTAATGTCCAAATTACATAATATTAAAAAGGTATTTTCAAGTCTCTATGCTTAATTTTCCTAAGTCCAGGTGCTTAATATGTCAAAATATCATCTGCCCTTCCTCCATCCTCTAACACTTGCTAAATTTGCAGAAAGGGTCTCTGATGAGCTTCAGGAGTGTGACTTTGTACACAGGGACAAGGCGCATGGAATCTATCAGAATAATTCAGGCCAAATGAACTAAATAACACAATGAGCATCAGAACTCTCAAAGGTTTGGCTGACAGGTCGAAACTGCCCCCACACGTATGTATTTTAAAAATCTGAATAAGCTCCCAGTGTTTAAAAAAATCAAGAGATTCACATTTCCCACTTTTCTTGAAATACAAGAAGATTACAACCCTGGGCTCACATTCCCACAACAGGTATAGTGCTGGGGGTCACTCTGCATGACCCCCACCACTCAGAACCATCTCACACCCATCCTGCTTTACTCAGATTTGTGATCTGGCTGCAAGGGATGTGAATCTGTCCCCACCCCCAACCCCACTGCTAGAGAGGCTCTGGTGTGAGATTTGGGTCAGAATTCTGGCTTATAACTTAGTATTTGAGTGTTTACTTTCCCTCTTTGTTTCTCATCTGCTAAAAAAAGATGTAATACTATCACCTGCATAGGTCGAGACAACATTAAAGAATACAAAACATAGCAAGAATTCAGCACAGCACATGGTACATGGGCTGAATAAATGGTGGTAGATGCTGTTATTATTATCATCATCAAATGACAAAGCATTCAAGAAAAACTAGAAGGTGCTAATTTCTATCCAAGTCAAAAAAGTTTCTGAAATCACCATCTCTACCCCCATGAAGTTATGTATTATTAAGAAACAAAATTAGCTATTAGGAACTCATTAAACATTTGCTTCCATTTGTCAGGACCCTGTAAGCACAAATCCCACATATGTGGCAAAAAGAAAAACAACAACAACAAAAATACCTCTGCAACCTCTGTCACTCAATTACAAAGAAAAGCAAAACATTGTTCATCAGAAATGGTTTTATATATGCATCAATTTGCTCCTTATCCCTGCAAAGTTTCTTATGTTAGTATAAAAAGGGGGAGGGGGGGCAAGTTTTATAAACCTACAAAATGTTTTGAAACCATGAGGAAGAATTAATTGCTGCAATTAGCATCCAGTTTTAATAAATGTATGATTGTAAAATTTGTGTCTGTCAATATAAAAAGCTTTGGAGTTTGCACATTGCAAGAGCTGATATCTCTGTAAGAACTGCAATTAATTGGGAACATTTACAGTTCAATTGCAGAGAGAATAAAGGAAGAAAAATGATACTCAGCCACGTCTTCATAATCTTAATGCAGTCTTGCTGGATTGAAATAAATAGAAAAGTCTTGTCAATTTACATCCGTAATCTGAGCCAGAAAAAAACTAGATGAGAAGCTAAATCCAATTATTTACAGCATGTTGGCAAAAGACCAAGACAGCACCATAATGAATTTTAGAGGGATACTGGGAGGAGGGAAAAATAATCCATGGAAACCTTACTAATAAATTCTTTTGAAATGGCACATTTAAGGTTATAAGAAGGTATTAACAGCACCTGGCTGAACACACCATATTCTGATGATAGGTACAGTACACAGTGCCATAAAGCCTTAACGACTTCTCAAATGCTGATTCTAGCTACTTCATGCATGAAAATTGGTATAAACAAAGGCTAAAGTATGGTCCTTATAAGCCTTTTACTTCAAAGTTAATGGTAGTAGTAAACACAGCTAACCACTTACAAAGCAGCAATGTGGAGTTATAAAATCAGGTACCTTATTTATGCAATACATGTTTTACAAAGCTAGTATTTTTGTAAATCAAATCCCTACCAATGATCAGAAAAATTCCCAGATAGTTCATTTAGTAAGAAAGGGGTGGGGCAATTTGGGGCCGGAAATGTTCCCCATTAGAATGTACCTACTCTACATATCTGGGTCTTGGGCCAACCTATCTTTAAGCACAGTCTGTACTTTCTACATTCAGACAACAAATGAAACCAGGAAGAAACGTCTATATCTGAGAGTCACAGGGAAACTTCAACAATAGTTCCTCTGCCATTAAGAATGAAGCACTTCACTCCTCCTTCCTATGTTTGGAAGTGATGCCGATTCCTCTGATAATCCTCTGAAGGCGTATCATTCATCCATGGACCCCCACAGTGAAATGAGCCTTGTGTAACTGCTTCTAGTGCAGAATTTTGTATTTCATATCCACTTGTCCATTTAGGGATCCTCAAAAGCATTCCACAAGGCATTAAAGTAATTCTTAACGCATGTTGGTTTTTTCCTTTATAAACATATAAGGAAATAAAACGTTAGGTGGCACTTGGCTCCCTGTGTTTCCTTGACCCCCACACTACTGCTCCTTCTCCGAATCTTTTGCTGGTCCCTCTCACACCTTCCCAAGTCCTGATGTTGCTAGGTCCCAGGGCTTCTTCTCTATCTCCAGTGTTTGCCCAGTAACCTCATCCAGCACAATCGCTTGAAATTCCATAGTTAAGCCAACCACTGGTTAACAAATTAAAACAATGTAAAAATGGAAACTTTTAGTATGCTGCTAAGAATAATGGTACTGACAATATAGAGTGGTGACTAAGCGTGTCACCCATTTGCCTGGGTTCCAATCCCTGCTCTACCTGTTGTCCTGTGTGACCTCGGGCAAGCTTCAAAACATCTTTGTGCCTCGGTATTAATGTGTGCCAAATGGAGATGATAGCAGTACCTGCTTCTCTGTTTGTTGTGGAAATTATATTAGTCGATATATTAAAAGCAGTTAGAATAGTTCCTGGTATACAGTGAGTGCTCTTTATACAGTATTACTAGGATAATTGCACATCCTTGTTTGTCCAGAATAAGTTCAGTTTGGGGGCATAATTATCAATTGTCCATTTTTACTCTCAAAGAGAGATACGCTTTTAGGTGTCCATCTTCATTTTGCTCATTCACTGGTGAGTCTTTTTTTTTTTTTTTTTTTTTTAGAACAGTTTCAGATTACAGCAAAACTGAGTGGAAAGCATGGAGATTTCCTGTATATACTATGACCTCGCACATGTACAGCCTTTCGCTAACAACAACCCACAGCAGAGTGGAACATTTGTTACAATCGATGAACCTACATCGACATATCATCATCACCCAAAGTCCGGGTTTACATTAGGGTTCACTTCTGGTGTTGTGCATTCTGTGGGTTTGAACAAATGTGTAATGACATGTATCCACCATAATAGTAACATACAGAATCGTTTCATTGCCCTAAAAATCCTCTGTTCTATCGGTTTATTCCTCCTTCTCCCCCCGCTCCTGACAACCATTGGTCTTTTCACTGTCTCCGTAGTTTTACATTTAGCAGTAACGTTGAGTTCTTAAGTGGTTATTGTCACACATGCTTGTATCTTTTGAGATGGCTATGAGACATTTAGTGGCTCTGTTGAACAGGCAGATATGTAAGTCTAAATTTGGGCAGTTTGAAGGGTAGAAATATATTAGGTACTTATGCATAACGTTATGTATGACAGGCTGTCATTGTATTTGAAAAATCGTACTTGTGTATGCAGAGCACATCTCAGGAACCTACACTACAAACCAACTTTACTGGGGCACTTCTCACTGCATAGCCTTTGGCAGAACTTGGATTTTTCACCATGTATGTGTTTTATTTTGGGCGGTGGTGGGCGGAACCTGTCACCCACTGTTTCTTGGATTAACGCCAGGTAGCTTCCTCCAAATGAATCAACAAATTAGCCAACCCTTGAGGAGGACGTACACAGCTCACTAGAGAAAAATGCAGTCATTTCATAGAGACCAAAGTAGTTTATGGACAAGCCAAACTTTTCCCATGTCAAACTTTGCCTAAAACTCAATTCCAGTTAAAAAAAAAAATATGTCCGCTAAGATTATCACAATGTTATGCTACATTTTCCTCAAATATGGTGTTCAGCGGTTCTTAGAGGAAAGGAGAAGTCAGCTCTGCTTATAGAGCTTTCAGCACATCTGTTTTTCATAGCTTAGAGGTTCACTCTCAGAAAACCATTTTCATATATGATCCTCCTATTAGCAGGTTATTCACATCTTTACTCTAGCCAATCTTTCCCACATTAAAAAAAACAAAAAAGTACTGGCAATGTGTGCAGCTACATTTTTTCATACCATTGCTAAAAGGCTCTCACCACATCCAGGCACTAATGTAAGTCAGACTTTTGAGCCCACCCTCTGTGAGACCAACTTTTCCCAAATCATATACCATGGGGAGAATATAATGGCTAGAAAAAGCACTGACGAGAAGAAGTAATTCGCAGTGTAAGCTGGAGATAACAGACTCACAGCAGGCAGAAACCTCAGAGCCCTGGTTTTAGATTCCTTAGGTATTCTGATAAACGTGAGCTTCGCTGTGATAGAAAACTCACTCAGCAGCTGACATGCAGAGGAATGAAGAGACCTGCCTACAGATGAGATTAGGATTCCTGGCTCCAGCCTCAGGACAGGGAAATGTGATCAATAAAATCTACTCTTCAAAGTTAGGAATTAGCTCACGCCAGGAAAGTATGAAATCAAACAGGCAAAAGCGAGCCAAAGTTTCTCCAATTTGATCACCTGAGTATCCAGATATAAGGGTCTACAAGGAGTCCAAAAGAATATGTTTTATTCAACAATATGCAGGAAAGAGTGCATTGAATCTAAGTGATTACACCTCCCTGGACCCAACCCCTCTAAGTCGGAAAAGATACTTCATGAGAAAACAGCAGAAAATCACCTAGTGTGTACCTCTCTGAAATGCTTATAAAATGATATCCTGATCTCTAAATGTATTAAGAAATGGGTAAGATGATATTCTGATATTGTAGATTAATAAAATTACATGCTAATCACAAAAGCTGTTTTGTGGAGGTAAACTGAAGATTGGCCAGGAAGACCAAAAAAGAAAAAGGGATAAAGGGATAAGCAAAAGTTCAAATCAGAGACATTTCATTACAGTAACCCCAGGGACAACAGAAGCACAAATAAAAGCACCAAATTCTTTGCCCATGTTATAATGTGTTTTAAAACCAGCAAATGTGAATTCTCAAATGGCTCTATCAGATGTTCCAAAATTAAAGAAAAGGTAGCTAAATCTGTTATACAGACTTTTCTTTAAGTCCTTCTAAATATCTTTAACTTAATGGTACTTAGTAACATCCAAGAGAATCATTTCATGGCTTAATCACTCCTCTCTTTTCACTAGAATAGACTCAAGTAAAATTTCCACCTGAGAGAAGAATGGCTAACAAAGATATTTCGAGAAACATCTTATTCCTAGCAGGTTTTTCAAAGCTACCTACATATATACCCCAAAACATACATAAATGTGTATAATTAAGTGTTGGGCATCAAATAGACACAAGATACTAAAGAAGAAGTAGGAGTTACATGGCAGGCCTACTTCAGCAGATAAGCACAGACACGGCTATTGTGCCCTGTTCTGGTTGTTCATACCACTCTTCTCTACTGGAAAAGAAAATCCAATGAACTGCCGATACACGGACAGTTTTCTTGCCACAAAGGGACCTTTGTTTGAATCCCCCACAAGTGACAAGGTCAATCTTAGCCAATCCTGACATTTCTATGGAACATTTCCACCAAATTTTTTTCCAAGTTCAAATCATTTCCCGAAACCTTTTTGAAATCCAAACAAAACTCTGTATACATAAAGTATCTGTTAAGTTCTGGAACAAATACCCTCATGATACACGGTTTCCTCAAGATATTTTTCAATAAATATACTCATAAAATCGAAAGTTGCAAGGCTTTTATATGGATTAATCCACATTCTTAAAAAAAATTAGACTGAAGATTGTAGTAATAATATACTGAATTAATGGTTAAAGCAGTAGTCACCTGTCTTCTTAGCATACAGAAAGTGATTTCAGAATTTTTTAATAAAATCATATTTTGGCAGCTTTTACACAAAGTTGACATTTCAAAAAATTAAAATATTTTGCCATGAGGTTGTTCAGTATTTACATTACCACCTAAGGGATCAAGAATTCTTTCATTTATGTCCTAAGAAAGACTTGCAAACTCATTTTGTGTGAAAGTTTATTTTGGAAACAGATTTTTCAGATGATGAAGCAGATAATTATCATCTGAATTCAGTCAGCACCTTCCAAAATTTCTCTTCCTTAAATCACTGTAAAGTTAGTCTAAAGAGTTTAATATAAGCTACTTGGATGTCTGTTTAATTTTATTGTATTGTTGCATGTTAGGACATCCAAGATATAGGAAACATAGAGCACTTTCATCATCAATTAGCTTCTTTCTGGAGAATACTGTGACACTTTAACCCTGGAGACACATTCTGAGACTGGTTATGATAAAGACACTGGACAATCTCCCTCACTTAGGGAACAATGGCTGCAGATAAATGACAAGACAGTGAGGTCTATGATGTGCCACAGGGCTGTCAGCAAACTGGCTGCTCTTTGCTTTCAAGGTCTCTATGTTCTAAGAGGTCAAGGCAATTAAATATGAGGTAAAAGTCTAATCTATGACTAGCTCCAGGGGTGACGTACACCCGAAAGAGCACTTTCTAATAGGTTTCCAGATAGATGATCCCTAGCACAGGCCTAAAATGAAACTTAATTCTTAAGACTGAGCCCTTAACTGCACTTTAAATATCTGTGTATTTTTGAACAAGTGGTCTAGGGGAATATATTCTGAAGAATCAAAACACGAGTTTCAACTCCATGTCAATAAAGAAATGAGTGAATTAACTAATTAATAAAGGAAATCCACATAATTAATTAGAGATCTCAGTCTCCTGAGCTGCAAAAGGGAAATGCTGGCATGTCACAGGATGCTACAAAGGATTAAATCAGATGAAATAATTACAGTGTTGAAAAAACACAAATGTGATGCCCAGATACTAATAAATAATGCATAACAATTAGAGGCAATATCCCATGATCAACAAGCAATCAGAAAACTTAAAAGAGTTTGTTTTTGAAACTTAATTCATCAACCATCTTCCTTGTGCTTAAATCAAGTACTAGATTTAACTTGGCTAGATCACAACGTTTACATTAAAATCTTTTCCATCAGCCAGAAAAACTGTGTGGTCCCGCTTGTTTAACTCACAACTGGCAAAGTCAAAAATCCATGTAATGGTTCAAAATCCACAGCTGTAAATGCAACACAGATGAAATACTACAACCAAACCCCAGCCATTGTTTCTTTTTCCACAAAATTCTGCCCTAGCTTAAGATTGATAACAGCTAATGACTAAACTTGGTAACACTTTCATGTATCCCAACCAGGATCATTATCCAAGTTTAAATCTCCATGTGACAATTCAGAATCCACAGACTCTTGGAACTTGCAAAAGCAATACAAAAAAAAAAAAAAAAAAAAAAAAAAAAAAAAAAAAAAAAAAAAAAAAAAAAAAAAAAAAAAAAAAAAAAAAAAAAAAAAAAAAAAAAAAAAAAAAAGGAATAAAAGCATGCAGTAGACCCAAACGTCTGTAAGAAATAACCAGAACAGCCTAATTGGCAGCTGGAGCATGTCAGGGCCTGTTCTGAAGTACTGATCAAGGATTCTACAAGTCACGAGGCTGGGGGGAAGCAAACAACTCAGGTTTTAGGCCTAAACTAAAAGGCAACTAACACACTTTAGGATTAGGGAAGATTCTACTTATTTTGACTGCATTCAACGTTAAAATAAAAGATGATCACTACAATATTGTAAAACTTTCCCATTTAAAAAATATACCTATGCAAATCATTGTGCTAAAGTCTATATAAAACAGAACCTGTTCTTTAGTCTTAGACCAATGCTGACAGAGGCAGAGGACATACAAAAGTCAATACATTCAAAATTCAGAGACATTTCAGAATATCAGACGCAGATGAACATAATGACAGTAATAATATCAACAAAATCCTTGATCTTTGACAGCTTACGTAGCTAAGCACTTTGCATGTATTATCTCATTTAATTCTCATAAAAACCCTTTGAAGTTAGTTATACTGTCACCCCCGTTAAATAGAGGGAGAAATTAAGATTTAGAATTTATAAGTACTAGGGGAAGCAGAGATGGCTCAGCAGATTAAGCACTCGCTTTGCAGCCTCGGGGACCAAGGATCAAATCCCGGCCCTGGCCCATGTGGACCCATATGCTGAACTGGAGTGTAACTTCCCATCCGGGAGGTTTCCAGTTTGGTTCTCATCCCTGGCTCGAGGCAGCGTGCCTCCCATTTGGGAGGCCCCCAACCC
Organism: Craseonycteris thonglongyai; assembly: GCA_004027555.1. Lineage (NCBI taxonomy): Eukaryota > Metazoa > Chordata > Mammalia > Chiroptera > Craseonycteridae > Craseonycteris > Craseonycteris thonglongyai. The sequence continues at coordinate 27,251 of PVKE010009384.1, forward strand.
AGTTCCTGCCCTGCTCAGTCCTCATCCACCTGTGTGGAATGAAACCATGTTGAAGATTGATGATGCACAACTATGGAGACTGCCCTGGGCCCTCCCCACTTCTCTCTGTCTCTGTCAAAAACAATAAAATAAATCTTAAAAAAAAAAAGAATTTATAAGTACTAGTCTCCAATGTTACTGAAAGAGATATAGATTTTTTACGTTGGAGGCTTTATATATTTGTGCTATAATCTTCAGCTTGTTGCTTCCTGCAAAACTCTATAATGATAATGATAAAGTATTTGGACACAAATATTGCTGATAAAAATTATAAAATGTTACTTAATTCAACTATGCAATCACCATTTAACAAAAATAGGGTGAGGGTACACACATGCTCCTGGCTACCAGTGTTCCAAAGGAGGGCGGGGCCCGAAGGGTTCAGGTGTCATCTGTCACTTACCCTTGTTTCCCAGAGCAGTCTCCTCCTCACTTGGGCCTGGTCGTCAGGACCAGAGCTTAGCTCCTCTGGCCTGCTGCTGGGGTGCAGCAGAGTATCACCCAGCTGTGCAGCGCTGAAGAGGGCTCTGGGCTCTGATTACCTCTCAAACAGACTTTCATAGAACTCCCGTTTTTGGTCAAAACTTTACCCCAACTTCATTGTCAATTCCTGTACCTTCTAGAGGTTCTAGGGTTTAAATCTGGTTCTTTCTTGGCTTTCTTCACTATCAGTGTGAATTTTCTCAAATTGCCTGAAATAGCTACTGAGCATCCAGCTGTTTTGCAGATTCTAAAATGCTGTTGCTATTTTCTCACTCTTACTTCTTCTTCTTCTTTTTTTTTTTTTCTGTCCTTGTGCATTTGTACACTGGCTTTCCCATCACTTTAGTGAGATTTCAGAAGGGAATGAATGTAAAGTCATGTTTCTATCTAATCAGTCATCTTTAATTGGTGCTATCTCCCAATTACTGCACCTATTACTAAGATATCTGTAGATTCATTTATCTACCTAAAATGATACATAAATATCTACTTATTTCTTTTACTATTACTTCAGACACTGGTCATTGATAAAAGTTGAACAATGTGGACTAAAATATCCCTGTTACTGCAGAGTACTTGAGGTGAATTTCAAATGAACTTTGGCCACTCATCTCAGAACAGAGAAAAAGTCAAAGAATGTCATAAAAAATAGCTTTTGAATATTTTTCAACTGTCAGCTGAAGAAGCTTGATTTTAGAAAGAATAAAGTTTCTTTGCTGTATTAAGGGAAATAGAGCAATTGCTTTATTTACCAAAGATTCTGTGGTAAACTTATATCGTATATCAAGTAAGGAAAGAACATTTACTAATGAAAAACAATGGCAATAGCCATTACTTCAGGGCAAATATTAAACAGATTTCACAATGTAAATAAACAGTTCCACATTCTCTGGCCTAGTTAAATTTAATATGTTGTTCCTTTCAAATTTAGCTTTAAGAATTAGGAAGAATAAAATGATAATATTGTAAAACTTTTGAATGTGTATTATTAAGGCATTAACAAGGATGTCCAACCTTTTGGCTTCCCTGGGCCACATTGGAAGAATAATTGTCTTGGGCCACACATAAAATACCCTAATGATAGCTCATGAGCTAAAAAAGAAAAAAAAAAAAAACTGCCAAAACATCTCATAATATTTTAAGAAAGTTTATGAATTTGTGTTGGGCTGCACTGAAAGCCATCCTGGGCCCCATAAGGCCCATGGGCTGCAGGTTGGACAGTTTGGTAGAATGTTACTTAACTAATATTTGAGTAAAATATAATTATTTGTTATACAAAAGCAGTTCATAAAATAATATTAAAGTATATGTGTTTAAAGCAGTACTTAGTGTCCTATATTTAAATTTTAATATAATGCGGTTAAAATTAGGGAGAAAAACCTAAAGAAGCAAGTCTTGGATGAATCCCATTCTGAATGTTGACTGTTACTGTACTTACTCTTCCACATGAAGCAGAAAGTGGAGAACATGCATTTGTTACATGTTATATGTGAGGAACAAACTCAGCTCCTCAGGACACAAAAGCAGTGATAGATATTTTTAGTATTTTGTTCTGCAGAAACTGAACAAAAGTATAGTTTTAGTTTTACATCACTTCCCAAAGAAATACTAAAGTTTTAACTTTATAATGGGAAAAGAACAAGCATCTTGCAAAGTTCTTTTGCAGCATAATTTATAGGTTACAAGTAGTATACTCTATTATTAAAAAGAATTTTTATGAAGTATGGTTAGCATAACCTACATCTTTAGAATGAAAACTCAGGATTGAGGGTAAAAAACACATCATTTAATTATACATCAAAACAAAGTCTCATCTAATTTTCACTTTGTATAAAACTTTTTAACAAAAGACCTTATGTAGATCTTAGAATTTCTAAACAAAGCAAGGGGGTTACTATTCAGCCTTATACAAAAGACAATTTCCTTTCCTGATAGTATCAGTCTTTTACCATTGATTCATCTTAACTTTCAAAACAACGAGAATTAGATTACATTCTCTTACAAATTAATGTAAATTGACCATAACTTGTAGATCTTTTTCTATTAATGTGCAATTATGCATAAATTGTTCTAAATAAGCATACCAGTAGATATGTGAAGGCAGAACACAAAAAAGATTAATCGGGGAAGCAGGGATGGCTCAGTGGGTTAAGTGCTCACTTTGAAGCCCTGGGGACCAGGATCAAATCCCAGCCTCAGCCCATGCAGACCCATATGCTGAACTGGGAAGTGCCCCCAGTTTGGTTCGTAACGGGGTGAGACACTGGCCCAGTTTCTGCTCTGTGCAGCCCCGCACCCACCTATGTAATGAAACTATGTGGATAAACCAGTGATATACAACTATGGAGACTGTTCTGGGCTCTCCCCCTTCTCTCTGTCTCTGTATCTCTCTCTCTCTGTCAAAAACAATAAAAATAAATCTTTAAAAAAAAAAGACTAATTAAATATGCAAAGCATACACTATGTGTGGTACTTAGTTATGAATTAAGCCCACTTTTTTTTAAACAAAATATTTAATATTCCTTTTCCATGGGATGCTTTGGTTTTTAGGACATCTTGATTCTTAAAAGACAGGGAGATCATGAATCCATGGAGAGTTCCTGAGTTTGAATCAGAGGGAAGGTAACACAGTTAAGGTGGTTGGAAGTAAGTGCAGTGTTGGGAGGTCAAAGGCCATGTCCTGCATTGACCCAATGGCATACTGGTACTGCCTAAACTTAAAGGATCTATAATAGCTCTAATCATCCAAGAGGGGTGGGGGCGAGGGGGAAGAGTGGCACTCTTCCTAGGAGAGCACAAATACAAGACCAATAGCAAGCCAGGTACCTCCCCACATACACCTTTAAAGAGGCTTACAAAGAAAACAGTTGCTAAGCCTGGCACTGACAGAGAGGGTAACAGGAAGTCATTAAAAGCCAATCTTCCACATCCAAGAAACTTAAGAAAGTCTATGCAGTTCTTATTCTATTTACTTCATTTCTGTTCCAACCCACATGCTCCTTAGACATTTCTGTGCCAAAATTCTGACCTTGGTTTTCTTTTTCTTTTCACTCTCTTCATGCATCTCAAGGAGGGTACTACTAGCATTTGGGCACGAATACTTGTGTGGGACGCTCACAGGACTGCAGCGTGTCTGGCACCTCTGGCCCCTACCTACTAATACCAGTAGGGCCCCCAAGTCACTGGGGCAACAAATGCACCTGTTGGGTAAATACAACCACCACTATCACTTAAAAAACCAGTGTTACAAGTTCTGGTATGTCATTTAAACCTACAGTATTGAGAATCACCCATATGACTCAAATCTCCATCTCTCATCATCAAGAATTTTCTAGAGTTCTAATCTGATTTTCTCCTTTCAACTACACACCTTCTCCTCATGCTCCAGTCACTTCAAACTTGCTTAAAATTGAATTCCTTATCTCCCTCACTAAGCCCCAACCAGTTTCTCTTAATATCCTAGCCAATACAACTGTCATCCACACAGAGCCAAGCTGAAACCTGGCAAGCAGACAAAACTCTTTCTCACCTAGTCCTCAACACTCTATGTTCTAAATTTCCCCAAATCCTTTCTTTATAACCCCCTCTCAGGATCCCATCAACTCTGGCTATGTTAATGAAAAGGCCTCAAATCTTTCACCATCTTCATTTCCTCTGTAATGCAAACACCATGCTGTCACCTCCCAGGCCACCACATCAATCCCCTAACTTAATGGCTCCATGTAGCCACACAGCTTCAGGACCCAGGGAAAACACCTCAGCAGGGAACACGAAGGCCTTTAAGATACAGTTGATTCCCACCAGGGCCTTTATGCCCAATTTAGAAGTGCCTGCTATGGGATGCCTCTGCACACATAAGTGGATGTGCCAGTGGTCACCACTGGCCTCTAAGGACCAACAGCCAGTGGGTGGATGCCACTAGCTGAAATGCTCTAGAACCCAGGCATCATGCAGAGTAAGAGATGCAGCAAATGTTGACTGAAATGAACACTTTTTTATAAAGAAGGTAAGAATTTATTAGGAACATGCCACTGATAAACACACACACTCCCAGAATCGGAATGCTCGTTTCTGCCTATTTTCAAATAATGTCACCTTACATAGAAGGGCTTCTTAGTGTTATTTATGGGCAAACAGTGAAGAACCTGAGCCACTATAAAGAGGACCTGATGCCAGATTATTGAGTTGAATGTCAAGTATATTGTGACCTTAACCTACACTAAATACCCCATTGTGTGTAGCTACGAATTTTCATTAGGTAAGAACAACACTTAGGAAGATAGTCCTGATTATGCCACGCTTAGCAAGGCCATGCATAATCAGTAATATCTAGCTCAGACTATGACCACTTGTTTTGTTCAAGATTTTATTTTACATTTTATTAGGACAGTAAACTATTTCATGGGTAGTACATTAAATAGTTATCAAGGCTATACTGAGCATTTCAAACTAAATCAAATAAACTTGTATAATAGAAGCTATTATGATACAGACAGGATTATCATGAAGAAGGTAAGCATTCTTAGTTGAAATATAGTACAACAGATCAAATATCCCAAAGCATTGCATTTTAAGTAAAAATAAAACAAAAAAAAGGAGAGAAAATTTCTTCATCTTTTAATGGAGGCTTATAAGTGTCTGAGTTTTGTTTTTAATAGAAAAAAAATCCAGAATAGCCCTTTTCTATAAAATATTATAGAAATAAAAACTTCTAAATAAAATCACAAAAGATTTAAGTTTTGTAAATGGTTAAAATTAAAATTAAATTTGAATATATAATTTACATTAAATGAGTTATTTCGGGGTTAACCAATTATGGGTTTTTATCTCCACTTCATAGATAGGAAATTCGCTGAACAGTAGCAACCTGCTCAAAGTTAATCAGTTACCCAAAGGGGAAGTAACTGCTGGAGTCCAGTCTGCTGAACTACCATGATATATAAGCAGTGCTGTCAAGGCCTAAAGACTCTAAGGATTCGAAGCATCCTCAGGTCAAGAAAAACTACTATTATTCAGTAATCAGAATTTACTAAAAGCTTTCTCTGGAGTCATTTACACACTGGGCGAGGCTGACTGATGGCCACATGATTGATGTAGCACAACTCCATCGTAGAGTAAAAACACGCTACCAGGGTTTTCAGAAAACATATTCTAATTAAAATCATGGCTCACATTTCCAGTTATCAAAACAATAATAATTCTTAACAGTGATGGTGCTAACTTGAAGCTTCGTTTTCATTCAACTGAAGTGCAAGGTAAAATGAAAGAGACTCACTTTGAAATCTAAATACGTTTGAACAGGGACACACCATCTAAGGCTCTTGTTCTGCCTTATTTATTGAGGAGAGAAAAGAAATTTTGATTTCTCTACCCAAACTGGCAAGACTGGTACCAAAAGGACCAATGGATTGACCACAAGCAATACCCCAGCTTCTGGAAAAGGATTTCCCAGGTGTGGTACACACTACCACCCACCCACCATTCCCTTTGGCCTACCTCGTCCTCCAAACATATATATTTTAAGTATCCATGTCACTAACACAATGGCCAGTGGTGGGTGGCCATCTGGCTTCTGAAGCCATGCCTCTTATCATGAAATATTTGGAAATTTCAGTGATCTGGCCAGGAATGAGATCTCTCTGAAGTGGCTTCAACTCACAGGCTAATCTGTTTTTCTAGGTTTTCTCAATTAATTATCCCATAAGCACTATTGGAAGAGTTTTTGTTATCAAGCATGGATGTTCAATCTTATAGCTCAAAGAAAAACTTACCTATACACACTGTATGGAGCCAGCAGATATGAACGTGTTATCATCATTGTCTATGTGGCTCTGCCCTAAAGTGACAAAAAGCCACGTCCAGACGCACAAGGAATACTTACACCAGAGACAGAGTCTGTCTTTGTGAGTCCTAAAGACTGTACAATTTGTGGGTTCCCTATTTAAGAAAGAATTAGGCACAAAGCAAATACTGAAAAGGTGTCCTTGCAAGTGAGAAGCCTCGAAGCTTAAGCTTTATTAGTTGCACAGTAAACCTACCTCTGACCTAACCCACATAAAATTGTCAATATTCAATCTATTTTGACCTACCAAAATAGCAACCTCACGTGGCTCAATTTAACCATGTGAGAGCCCACTATGGGTATACCAACTGAGTTCCTGCACTCATTAAAAATGATAACAAAAACTCTTCCAATAGTGCTTATGGGATAATTAATTGAGAAAACCTAGAAAAACCACTGCAGTCACTATAATTATGGTCATTGCGTTTTAAAAATACCATTTACAAGAACAAAGACAAGAATAAAAAAAATGTAAACAAAAATAAATTTTGTATTTGAATGGTATGATTGTGAGCTAGTTTTGCCTTTTCCAACTAAGTGTTATTAAATTATGGGCATAATTAAAAAGGAATGTTAATAAGGAAAGGGTAAGGAGAAGTGGAGAAAGAAAAAGAATAAATAGATCTTAGATCTGTCTGCTGTGATAATTAATTACACACTTACCATCTGTTTACACATCAACAACCTGAAACGTATCTTTAAATTATTTCAATGAATAAAGATAAAGCCAAGTGAATAAATGAGAACTTCATACCTCTAAAGGTCTTCCTTTTACGATAACACAAATGTTTGTTAGTAAGTAATGCGTTGGCATAACCAAAGATAAACTAAGCTGAACTTACTTTTTGCTTGCCTCAAAGACATCTGTAATATTTGAGAAAAGATGGTGACTCTCTGTTTTGGTCATTGTATCACTCAGTTCTTTAGAATTTTTAAACATCCGTATCAAGATTTCCAAGCTGAGTAAATATGAATGTTCAGAGGATATGACTTCAAAGATTGCCTGGGAAGAAGGAAAAAAATATTTATTATTAATTTCTTTAATTGAAGAACTAAATATGGATCTCATAATTCTGCTACAAGAATGACATAATACCTTGAAAAGTACAAAAAGATAAGCACTAAGAAAACTGCATCACCAGACTAATGTCTTTATATAAAGTACTCATACCCAAATCCTGAGAAATAAGAGTCACTGCCCATAGTGTAAATAGGAACAAATTTGGATGGCTTTGAGATTGTATCCTGAGGTCATGCTTTGCCACAGGATGCAATCTATGAAAGGAAGCTATAGCATGTGGAAAAATCTCAGTGTGACATTAACTAACTTTTAGGGGCAATCTCCCTGCAGCCCTGCTTTCTAAGCATGCTGTTCTGGGGCTGTAAGGATTTATGGACATCACTTGGGATTCACAGAAAATTCCTCACAATTACATTCTTTCTCTCCCTCTTGGGTGAGCCCTTTCCCTATGTTTTAACCTGATTAATTCATAGTCAATAACAGCCAAATATCCTGGGTGTATTAAGAGAGCATGACTGTACCTACCCTCAAAAGGTTCTTATCAGCCACAGAAATTCTTTTATATAAACTCATACGCATTGAAAGTAATTCTGTCTGTTCAGCAAGCCACCGACTATGCTCTCATCAATGTCTCAAGAAGAAGTGAAGGACCCTCTCTGCAAAAACTCTTAGTGTCAGGCATGTGGTGGCTTTCTTGATAGGAATCCTAACAAGAGTCCATTAATGATGAAATGCCAACCCACATAGGTGGGTGGACACCAACAACCTGTGTAAGGAATTCATCTAGCTCCTTAACTAAACCAACTTCAGATCCTCCAAAAATGGCAACACAGGGAGAATTCCTGCTCAGGGAGGGGTTGTGAACATCCTTGAAGGCCTGAGATTGACAGCCTTCCTGGAGAACTCCCTATAACACTGCCATCATCACTTGGGCCTCCAGGTCTCTGCCTCTCAAGCCGCTGGCCCAGAAGAGAATTCTTTCCATAACTTCCTCTGCTACTGCTGAGGCTGAGTGGCAGCAGGGCTGGCACGGGCAGGTAGATGCCCAGCTGCTAGTGGCTGGGCCACAGCTGTAAATCAGATTAGTGGTGCTGATCTCAATATTCACCTCCTTTTTTTAGCATCCATAAGCTTTTAGGAAAAACTTACTTAAAGGTGCTGGTCTAGCCCTGGTTGTGCTCCAGGGTTTTTAAGTGATATAACCATCAAAAGCAGGGGTGTCCAGAACTTTTGGCTTCCCTGGGCCACATTGGAAGAAGAATTGCCTTGGAGCACACATAAAATACACTAACACTAAGGATAGCTGATGAGCTAAAAAAAATCACACAAAAATAAATCTCATCATGTTATTAAAATGTTTATGAATTTGTGTTGGGCCACATTCAAAGCCGTCCTGGGTCACATGTGGCCCGCAGGCTGTGGGTTGGATAAGCTTGATCTAAAGAGTACAGAGTAAGAATATTAACAGTCTCACTTAACCTGTACCATGTGTAATTCTATCACATACTTATCAACCAATCAATATGACTATCCTCAGGAAATGTAATGCAAACTAAAGAAAACTGTTACTTCCTAACCAAATATAATGTATTTCAAGTTGTTGAAGGTATAGTACCTTGGACTTAAAATATTTTCAAAAGTAAAAGCTTTTGTAATCAAATCTAAAATATTACAATTTGAACAAAAAGATACAATGAACTATGTGGAATAGATCACAGGAAAAAGTGACTAAGTGGTAGTTTAATATAATAGGTTTAATGTAATAATTATTAAAACACCCTGCAATAGAACCATGAACTACTTAAAAACAAGTCAGGTTACACATGTTAAAAGTAGGTGTATAGGAATAGAATGGAACCGTAAAGTTATATTTGCTGTTATCATTACTTTTTAATATCACAAATCTGAAAAAGTATTTTCAAAATATAAGGGAAGTAGAATATGTTCAATAGAAAACATTTAAAATAACAGAAATGTTCAAATGGAATCCGGACCCTAGAATAGCTCTTGAATTGGTCCACAACAGAGAAATACTTGTTTATGCCAAAATGTTAACAATAAAGAAAGAAGTGTATGACCTACTGTGCATCATATGGAAAACAGATTTTTTTAAACTTTAGTATTTATAGAATAAAATAATATATAGTGGTTTGAATGCATTACCTAGACTAATATGCATTATTAACATGGATAAATCTCAAAAATAATATTGAACATAAAAAATGATTAACCAAAACATATATTCAGAATCATCATTTATCTACAGTTTAACACACACAAACAAGTATATGTTCATAAATATATGTAATAAATGAT
>PVKE010009385.1:0-44969 GCA_004027555.1 Craseonycteris thonglongyai
GGGAAGCAGACAGCTTCTGTGTCCTGGGGCACTTCAGGTTGCTGTCTTAGCTGTTAGATAGCAGGGTAGTAAAGGTGTGGCCAGGGGTGGGGGCATGTGAGTAGGAGCTAGGGCGGGCCTGAGACACAATAGCAGATTCCTCTTTCAGCAGGGGGGCTGGTGGTTCAGTGCGGGCAGGGCGCAGGAGCTCTGGTCTTTCTCTCCTCTGCCTGGCTGCCCCTCCTTCAATCGTATCTGTAAGCCACGCCCGCAGGGCAGCACTTGGATGGGCTGGGGCTTGGCAGAGCCCCTGGTCAGCCGCGCAGTCCCGCGCGCAGGCAATGACACCGTGGCGACCCGGTCTGCAGCCCAGTTGCACGGGCGCGCGGGCTGCAACGCCCCAGAGTCCCGGTGGGAGGGCTGCCAAAAGCGCAGTTGCGTGCTCGCGAGCAGGCAGCAGTGCTGCAGCGGCCTGGTGGGCGGGGCACCAAAAGCGCAATTGCGCGCTGGCAAGCAAGCAGCGGTGTCGCTGTGGCCCGGTGGTCAGGGCGCCGAAAGCCCGGTACGTGCATGCAGTGGTGCCGCAGCGGCCCGGTGGGCGGGGCGCCGAAAGTCCTGCGCGCAGAGGCCGTAGCTCGGGCGGCAGCCGCTCTACGCTCCCGGCTCTGCTGAGACCGCCGGATTCACTCCAAGCACGTCCCATGCAGCTCTGCCCACTCCAGCCCCAGCCCTCACTCCAAGAGCCCTGTCCTCAGAAGGCGCTCCCTCACAGTCAATCTCCCCCGTAAATCAGGGGTGCCGAGCCGTTGTGGGCTGGTGCCCTGCTCTCACCCCGCCCGCCGGGAAGTGCAGCCGCCCTGCTCCACAGTCCTGGTTCCACTTTAGGCTCTGTGATCTGATTAGGGCACTGTGTGCTGTCCCCTGAGTTCCGATGTTAAATTGTCCACAGTCTTGTGGGGCTTCCACGCTCCCTAGGTCTCGGCTTCCAGCCTGCCCTCGATCCAGCTCCACTGTGACCGTAGTCCCCCAACCCCCCTTTGTGTTTGCCAGCCCCGGGCCGCGCTCCGAGTCTCTGTCCCCGAACCGCTGCTTCCCTTTCCCTCTCCCGCTCTCCCCTTTTTTCTCTAACCTTTGTGTGTTGTTCCGTGTTGTGTGGTTCTCTTAGTTGAGGTTTCTTCTCAGGGTTTCCCCTGTGGATTCCCTTCCCAGGCAGTTATCGGCGTTCTCCTCTCATGTCCCCATCTTGGATCTCTATATGTCTCTTCTACTGCTTTTTTTTGGCACCAAGAACTGTGTTTTTGAGCTCCGTCAGGGTGGGTAGGTGAGCATCGGCCCCTTGCTTCCACCTGCGGCGAAGTGACTATGCATCCACCACCGTTGGCCCTTCTCTCCCCAGGGTGGACACCCAGCGCTCCTCCCGCCTCCACCTGCACAGATACCACAGTATACAAGGGGCAGGGACCTGCACCACTGCTTGACCTCTGACCTCTGCTCCCTCTGTGTTCTTGCTCAGGGCTCACCCTGCCATCCAGCGCTGCGCTGGGCTCGGCTGCATCTACCCTGGGAACCCTGCTGGGGACACTGAATGTCCCCTCTTCTGTGGCCCTGACTGTGTCCTCGATCTGAATTAACTGACTTTGGGATACAGACCCCTCCATGGGTCCCCACTTGGGAACATAGAAATGCGATGAGAAAGTTAGGGGCCGGGCCACAGCCAACAGTCCTTCCTATTTGTGGGGAGTATGGAAGACTCCTCAGCAGAGGACACGCAGTTGCTCTCCTGCCAGATGGCAGCAGTAGGCAGCAAGTGTCTTCGAGCCAGGCTCTCGAGTCTGGAGTCTCTGGCTCGTACCTCACTCAGGTGGTCCCTCTGGCCACTCAGGGTTTGGTTTTCACACTCCTCTCTCTACTTTCTCCACCATCTCCTCACGGCTGTCTCCCTGGGGAGCTGGCTGAGTGATCCTGCACACCCTGCTATCTAGAGCAACTGGCCCCCCCAACCCCCGAAGAGTGCATTCCTGGCCTCTATGGCTGCAGCAGGCCAAGCCCCTCCCTGCCTGCTCCCCAGGGACCCGCAGTGTCTAGAGCTGGGCCCGTGCACACCTAGACATGATCCAGTGCTGCGAGTGGCTCCTGCCACAGGGGAGCAAGGATGAGTTCTGATGGGAAGATCTAGGCTGGCTTCCCAAAGGAGGGGGCCACAGGTCAGGCCCTGGAGAATCGGGAGCCTTCAGCTCCTTCAAGCATTGCTCTTGACCTCTGACCTCTGCTCCCCCTGTCTTCTTGCTCAGGACTCACCCTGCCATCCAGCGCTGCCCTGGGCTCGGCTGCGTCCGCTCTGGGATCCTGGCTGGGGACACTGAATGTCTCCTCTTTACTGGGATCCTCTGCTGTGGCCATGGCTCTGCCCTCGCTCGGAGGTAACCGGCCTTGGGTCACAGACGCCCTTCAAGCATTCAGCTGTCCTCACCTGACTTCAGCAAGGGAAGCACATTCTCTTTGCGTGAGGTTTTGTGGCTATCTGAAGAGCTTCGTGTGGACCAGAGGAGGAAGTCCTGTGTTCCCCCGCTAAGCAAGCACAGACCCTATGTTTAGAATAACTGGCATCCTGGGTCAACATGAGCCCCTCCCCCTCACCTCACCCCGCCCGCATCAAACCGCCTTGTCCTGAGTTTCTTCTCCAGGGACCTCGCACCCACAGAAGGGGGTGCAGCCACTTGCCTTCTGCCCACATCTGCAGGGTGTTATTTGTTTTTGTTTTGTCATTGGTTTTAACTAAACCTGGCTTGGGCCACAGAGAAAGAAAGCGATACCTACTGATCACCCCACAAACCCTCAATCAACCAATCAGCAGACAGATCAAACAGAAACCCGTATCTGAGGACCCATCTTTGGGAACAAGGACCTCAGACTCCAACTGCAGATAACTAGGCCAAGGCACGCACACCCACTCAGGACAGGCCATTTGCCTCTGTGACCCTACTCTCCAGCTGTCCTCAGCGGCTCAGGGCTGTGGGGGTCCCTGTTCTTGGGGACGGGGTGTAGGGCGTTTCAGACAAGGGCCGTTCCTTCCATGTTTGCCCCCTTGAGGCAGCTCCTTGCCTATAGGTGGGCTGTGGGCTCGGCGTGGAGGGGAGGCCACTGTGGAGCCACTCACAGAATGTTCTCTTGGTTTCCAGTCAAGGCTGCTGCAGCTACGGTTGGAGGAGGTGAGTTTCTTTAGGGAAGGGACTCCAGTCCCCATCTGCCCCTGGACCCTGGGACTTGGGGAAAACCACATAGGTGGTAGGGACGGAGGTAGCACGGTGGAAGTGAGCAGGAAGCAAGGAACTGGAAACGAAAAGCAGGGCACTTCATCAGGTGTGTCACACAGCTCAGGTGGGAGGGAGGCAGCCCTGGCAGGGGTCCGGGCTCTTGGCAGAGCTTTGGCTGTATGACCTTGCATGTGCCTGAACTCTGAGCTCCCATTTCCTCCCCTGAAAAATGGGCCAATATTGCCCATTCCGGGTTATGAGGATTACACAGGATGAGATGTGCGCCAAGTTGGGACATGGGAGAGGCGTTCAAGAGATGATACTGGCTCAGTGACCCTGGGTCTGGTGGCTTTTGATGGCTCTATGGTGACGCCAGGGAGCCCCAGAGTTGGGATTCAAGCAGAGCCCAGCATATGCCCCTTATGTTAGTCCCCTGGGTAAGATAGTTTTCAGTAAAGATCCCCTCAGCGAAGATGAGAAGCTTGCAAGCCCCGCCCTGGTTCCGGCACCTCACGGATGCAGAAGCAGATCCAGAGGACAAAGGACTTCCAAGGAAGTGCCAGCTGCAGTCCAGACCCCCAGGGACTCCCCCAAGCCCTTCCCGCCGCTTTCCCCACTGGGGTGTGCTCCCCTCGTCTTGTGACTGCTAGCCTGGCCTGTCATCTCTCAGGTTCAGAGTTCACCCCGTCTCCAATCCCCTGAAGGCCCCCAGACCTGACTGTGTGTATGGGGGGCAGGTGAAGCCCACTCCCCAGAGCTGTCCCCTTGACCCAGCACCTCTCCCCTGACAGCTGTGGCCGTGGGGGCTGTGCCCGCGGTGCTGGGCGCCGTGGGCTTCACCGGGGCAGGAATTGCAGCCTCCTCCCTGGCGGCCAAGATGATGTCGGCCGCCGCCATCGCCAACGGGGGTGGCGTTGCCTCCGGCAGCCTGGTGGCCACGCTGCAGTCCGTGGGTAAGTGTCCCCAGTGGGGCTTGCTGTGCAGGGCAAGGATCCATCCCAGATCGATCTTGGCCCCAGTGGGCCTCAGTCTCTGCCTTTGTCTCCCCTTCCCTGTTCTCTCTGGGTTTCTTGGAGGGAGGGAACAATCGACCCAGGCTGTGCTGGGTTATGTGGGGTGTCTCCAGGCCCCCCCGGGGCTCAGCCTTCTCTGCAGAGCGAGGCAACTTCCTGCTCAGTGTAACCACTGGAGTTCATGCCCCTGGGTAGCTGCCTGCCGCAGCCCTCCCGAAATGAGATCCTAGGGTTTAGGGAAACAGGAGGGTCCAGGGGATGGGAGGGTGACTGGGTCTCAGGCCCTCCTGTGAGGCCCTGGAGTCTGTGGCCCATGGTTCTGTCCCACAGAGCTGTCCCTGACTGCCCGGCCCTCTCTGCTCCCCTCTGCTCCCCTCTGCTTCTCCCCCAGGAGCTGCTGGACTCTCCCTGTCAAACAAATTCATCCTGGGCTCCGCTGGGTCTGCCCTTGCCACCCGCCTGGTGTAAGTCCCTGTCGCTGCCACTGCAGAGGAGGGGAGCCCGTGGGGCTTTGCCCACCCACCTGATGCAGCGAGGACCCGTCCCGGGGTGACAACGTGCCCAACACTGCACCCCCAGAGAAAAACAAGGAATAAAAATGAGTTGTTGCAACCCCTCCCAGATCCCTTCCTTCTGGCTCGCGGTTGGGGTGGTGGGAGGCTCACTTCTCTTTCCAACCACATGGTCACAGAGCCACAGGGTGTAGAGATCCAGTGAGCTGGAAGGAGCTCAGCTTCTGCCCCCTCCTGTGACCCTGGGCAGGTCTCTCTGGGCTTGTGCATGCCCCACCTAAATGGGGCACTGATCTGAACGACCTCAGAGCCCCAGCCAAGGTGGCCTTTGATCGAGCTCCTGTGCAGAGTCAGGTAAAGAGGGAAAGGAGAGGATCCTATTTGGAGTCATTTACCTCGAGGCTGGAGCCTCGTTTGCACACTCACCCCATCCTAGCCCCTACACATCTGACAGCTATTTGCTGGGTGACCTGGCTCAGGCTTCAAAAGCACAGGCTCTGCCATGTCACTGCCCCAACCCTGCCCCACATCCCACTCATTCCCTCCATCTCATCCCATTCTCATTCCCGCCTCCCCTCCCCTCCATCCCCCTTTCTCCATCCCACCCCTGCCTCCCCTCTACCTCACCTGCCCCTGCCTCCCCTCAATCCCCCCTTCTCCATCCCACCCGCCTCCCCTCCACCTCACCTGCCCCTGCCTCCCCTCTACCCCACCCAGAGGAAGCAGGTAAGGGCAGTGTTTTAGCCTGTCTGGGCTGTTAGAACAAAAAGCACCAGGATTGGGTGGCTTATAAACTATTTCCCCCAGGTCTGGAGGATGAGAAGTCAAGATACTGGCAGATTCTGTGTCTGGTGAGGGTCTGCTTCCTGGATGGCCGTGCTTTGGCTGTGTCCCCCCTCACGTGACAAGGGGCAAGAGAGCTCTGAGTCTCTTTGGAAGGGCACCAACTCCAGTCCTGAAGGCTGGGAGCTAAGCACCTCCCCAAGGTCCCACCTCCACAAACCATCACCTTGGAGGTTTGGATGTAAATGGGAATTGGGGGACACAAACACTCAGATTATAGCAGGAATGTTGGGGCAAGGGGGCTTGGGCTTTATCCTGAGGGTTTTGGAGAGGCACTGAAGGGTTTGCAACACGCTAGGGACCCGATCACAGACCTTGTACCCCTCCCTGTACACCGTGTCCTGGGTGCTGTCAGCAGCCCGACAACGTCTGTTTCCAGTAGGAACCAAACTCAGGAGTCTAAGAGACATTTCAAAACGTTCACTCTTCTGTGTCCCCAGTGTCTCCCAGTTGGGTCATTGGAACATGGTTGCTACCCACCCATAAGAAGAAAGCCTGGGGATGCTGGGATAGCTCAGCGGTTGAGCGCTTGCCTTGCAGTTGTGAGGTCTGAGGATCAAGTCCCGGCCTCGACCCGTGCAGCCCCATATGCTGAACTGCAGTGTAGCTGGTAACTGCCGGGATGGTTCGTCAGTGAAGGTTCTTCCCTCCCAGGCAGATTGCTTCTGGTTCAGTTTCCACCCCCAGCATGGCCCCACATCCACCTGTGGGGAATGAAACCATGTCACAACTGATGTGCAACTATGGAGACTGCTCTGGGGCCTCCTTCTGTCTCCCCACTTCTCTCAAAAACAGTGAAATCTTAAAAACAACAAAAAAACAAAGCCCTTTGGATATTAATTCACAACTGGATTGTTTTTCTTAATTGCCTTCTCTGATGCCTTGGAGAATCTGATAAGAGCTGTGCACCTTCACCCTTCCCCAAGGGAGCATTCGTTAGAGCTCCCAAGGTCCTTCCTTGCAGCTGAAGGTACAACCCCTGCTTTAGGGAGAAGTGCAAGTTCCCCACAAGAAAGGCACTTGGGTCTGACCTGGATCCAGAAGGATGGGCAAGCAGGTCCCCTCCCTGCCGAGGCCACCGACTGCTCTGCAAAGCTCCCTCCAGAGCACCCATTTTTCTGTACTTGGTGTCCTGACTTTCCCCACCCCACTCATGAAGGTGAGGCCACCCAGGACCCAGAGGGCCTGCTTCTGTTCTGACACTAAATCTGCAGCCCCCTCCTCTGGGTTCCCGGCACTCAGGTTTGGCCTCTGCAGCTGGCAGAATTCTAAGCGTGCCACCCAGTGATTTTTTTTTTTAAGGTTTATTTTTATTGTTTTTGACAGAGAGAGAGAGAGAGAGAGAGAGAGAGAGAGAGAGAGAGAGGAACAGAGACAGAGAGAAGGGGGAGGGCCCAGAATAGTCTCCATAGTTGCACACCATTGGTTTTTCCACATAGTTTCATTCCACAGGTGGGCGGGTCTGCACAGGGCAGGAACTGGGCCGGGGTCTCACCCTGGTGAGAACTGAACTGGGAGCACTCCCCATTTCAGCATATGGGTCCACTCGGGCTGAGGCCGGGGCCGGGATTCGATCCTCGGTCCCCTCCGGTCCCCGGGGCTGCAAATGAGTGCTTAACCCACTGAGCCCTTCTGGCTTCCTTCACCCAGTGACTCTTAGCCCCGTTTTCTCCCTCCCGCTTTTGCATGTGGTGGATCCTGTGAATACATGAGGTTTCACTTCCGTCATTATGTAAATTTATATGATGAAAGGGGGAATTTGCAGGTGGGTCTAATTTAATCCCCTGAGCCTTTGAAAAGCAGAGTGTTTTCTGCTCATCACAGAAGAGGAAGTCAGATTTGAAAACAAGCGGAAGACTGGAAATATTCTTGCCTTGGCCTCCAAGTGAGAGACCAGGCTGGTGCAACCTTGATCTTGGCCTAGGGAGACCCTGAACAGAGAACTCAGTCACGTGTTAGGACTTCTGACCCACAATAAATGGTTATTGTTTTAAGCTGCTAAATTGTGAGAATCTGTGATGCAGGAAGAGAGAGCTAGTACGGCCTGACACCCCCTCTCCTTTTATCAGGCTGACGGTTGCTTTGTTGGGACCTGGCAGCCCCAGGATTCCTGAAGTTCCTGGCTTCGGTTGGCTCCTGGGACTCCGGGTACTGCCCCTGCGGATTCCAGGGTCCCAGCCTGCCCCGTGTCAGGGCAGCAGGCATAGTCACTGCTAATGGTGCTCTAACACTCAGTGGCTCAGCCTGCTGCAGGGGGTGCACAGGGACGCAGAGGCGTGTTCCATTGTGGCTATCTTGAATGGCTTCCTGTCAAACCGGTGTCTTCGTCAGCATTGCAGAGGCCACTAGTAGTCACCTCCTGTGAACACTTTTCCTCTGGCCCACGTGCATCGTCCCCCGGGAAGCACTGCCTTCCAGCCCCTCTAGTGCAGCTAGCTGTGCTCCTGGGTTCCGGCCAGAGAGAGGGAGCAGAGATGAAGTCTGCAACTCTGGGTGTGCAGCTCACGGGAGGAGGTGGGCCTGCTGCTGCCCCTTGACCCCTCCCCGTGGGCTTAGCTGCGGGCAGGGAAGTGAGTATCTTCCACCCCACAGGTGAGGGCAGCATGTGAACGGAGGCAGAGCAACAACATGGCAGGAGCCTGGGTCTCCAGGGACGTTCCCAGCTGAGACTGTTGTCTGACTGAGTAATAGAGAAAGAAACTTCTCTTGTTTCAGCCAAGAGGATCTTGATTACAACTAGCAACTAGCCATTCTAATGAACACATTAGGGACTCTTTCCATTGCAAGCAACGGAGGAATCAAGCCAACAAAAGATTTACACGTTCCTTCCCAATACACCACTAAAACAGCAGTAAAGGACGAAAGCATGGCTTAAACCCATGTGGATGAAGAAAAGGGGGAGAAGATGACAGAAGCACAATTTTAGGAGCCAGACATCACATGGCCATGAGGCTGTACTGAGCAGTCCCCAGAAATCTGCCACTTAAGTTGTCAGTGAAGAAGGGAAGAGGCCACTGTGCCCTGTGGGACCCTCAGAGGCTCGGCCATTGGAGTGTTTCTGGAGGTTGGCATTCAGGTGGACTGGCAGCAAGAGGGCTGGTTGGAAGTCTGTTTAGGAAGCAGGCAGATCCCCACGTACCCCCTCCAGTGGATGACTGGAGGTTTTCTCTTGGTGAAGTTGGGTCTCCAGGAGCTTCACACAAATGAGTTTCCAGTGCCTGCTGGCTGCTCCCACCACCAGTACCTGTGACTCCCTCCCAGAGCCCCGCCTGTGAGGCCCACAGGGCAGGCTGGACCTGTCAGATGCCGGCGGGTCCCCTTCAGGCTAACCCTCAGCCAATGATGACATCTGGTTGAGGGAATAATTGACCCTCAGGTCGGACAACTCTGAGGCCTGTTCCACACTGTTCCCGAAGGCCAGTAGGATTGTCCAGAGCGCAATCTCACTCATTAATGGGCCCTTCCTCACCTGCAAAACTTATTCTCTAGAGCATCTGAGATCTTGCTCCCCAGCATATGTTGTCAGTTTGGCTCAAATAAACGTTTATAGCAACTCTCTACAGGGTTGGATGTTTCTTACGTAGACAGGAGGGAGGCCCAGCTACCATCCTTGCAGTCTCTGGTCAGTCCCTCCTGGGGGCTGAGGACCCTGGGCTGTGGACCAACAGGGACAGAGCTGTCCACTTGCTCAGAGAGCCCCAGGGGTCACTAGACCAGGCAGACACAGCGTCACTGAACTTCTAGTCATGACACAGCCAGACCCCGAGTCTTGGGGAGAGAGGGAAGGGGTCAATGACTCAGTGACCCCATTGAGTTGGTAGCTGAGGGTCAATGACTCAGTGACCCCAGAGCCATGCTGTCCTATCACATGGGCCCTGGTGAAGATCCTTGAGGACACTTAGGCCAGGTACCGATCTGAAGAGCAGTGCACTGAGGTTCAGAGGGGAGACGTGACCTTCTCAGGGTCCCAGCTGAGTGGCAGGACTGGGAACAGACCTGGCTCCCTCATGGGGGACATCCCCTGTCCCTTTCCTTTGAGTTCCCGCTCCCTTGCCCTGTCCATCTGCAAGAACACAGCACGGCCACTAGAGGAAAGGTCACAGTATCTCGACTTTATTTCTCCTTCTCTGAACAATCTTGGGAGGCAGGGGGCTTGTCATTTGGGGGACCATCCTCCTGAGGCCCTGGAGGGTCACCTCCAGCATGGGGGCCGCTCTCTGCTTCAGTACTGGGTCCAGCCGGAGGAGAGGGAGGGGTCGCTTTGCTGAATACCCCAGCCAGCCGCCAAGAGATGACCCAGCCAGGCCCAGGAGGACGTTGGAGGACATGGACAGTCCAGCTGCCCCTGAGGGAGAAGAGAGGGTGAGAGCACAGGGAACACACAGCCCAGCGGCTTCTGGCAAGGGGGTGCGGTCAGAGACCCCAGGGCCCTCAGGAGGCCAGCAGCCCCGACACCCCACTCCTGCTCCCTCCTGGTCGTCCTAACGCCCCAGGGTCTCTGCTTTGGGGAGGGTCTGCCGGAGAGGGGACAGGCACTGTGGTGGTGAGTCCACAGTGACAGACGGGGCAGAGCCTGCAAGGCCTCCCCTTCCCCAGGATGAAGCTGGGTCCAGAGAGGGCTGGGGAGCTGCCCCGGTTTTTTAGGGGTGACTGGGAATGTGGACCTCCTGGGCTCACCCCTGGACCCACCCTCCCCACCCCACCCAGAAGAGGGGACAGTGAGGGCGAGACCAGGACCAGGGGCGCTGAGGATGGCGGGACAGGAGGGACAGGACTGGCCCTCCCTCAAGCTTGGCCTCTGTGCTGAATCCATCCTGGCCCTGGTCCTCCTCCCCACCCCGCCTGCCCAGGACACTTACCCACGGACTGCAGCGTGGCCACCAGGCTGCCGGAGGCAACGCCGCCCCCGTTGGCGATGGCGGCGGCCGACATCATCTTGGCCGCCAGGGAGGAGGCTGCGATTCCTGCCCCGGTGAAGCCCACGGCGCCCAGCACCATGGGCACAGCCCCCACGGCCACGACTGCGGGGCAGAGGAGCTGTGTTGTGGGCGTGGGCTCAGGGAGTGGACCCCCTTAGGAATCCCTTGACAGTTCTGGGGGCTGTGTGCTCTGAGCATGCAGGAGACAGTGGAGGGGTGCCAAGGCAAAGAACCAGGTGCACCGGGAGTGGAGCCAGGTGGGCGCCAAGATGGCACAGGGGGTCCAGTCATCGCCTGGGCTTGTGTCTCTAACTTTCTTTCTAATTTTTGTTTTAAAGATTTATTTTACTGTTCTGAGAGAAGGTGAGAAAGAGAGAGAGAGAGAGAGAGAGAGAGAGAGAGAGAGAGAGAGAGAGAGAGAGAAGGGGAAAGGGTCCAGAGTAGTCTCCATAGTTGTACATCATTTGTTTTTTGATGTAGCTTCATTCCACACAGGTGGACGTGGGGCCACATGGGGTGGAACCAAATTAGGAGCCTCCCTCATGGGAAGTGAGAACCTGGCGGCCATCCTGCCGCTCGCTTTACCAGGTGTGCACCACAGTTCAGCATATGGGTTTGCATGGGCCCGGTCCGGGATTCAATTCCCAGACCATGATTGCTGGTAAACTTCAGAACATCTCCAAGTACAACTTCTCTCTGATTTTCAAGATAATTGCAATTCGTGGAAAATCCAATCTGTATCCTAACTGCCAAAGTGACTTGTAACATGTGGTGAAGTTCTAGGCTCCAGTTTTTGCTTACAAGAAGGGCCCTTTAGAACGTGTATAGGGTAACTCAGTTATGTGGGAGTGTCCTGCATGTTTCAGGGTGTCAGGCATCCCTGGCCCTTCTGTACTGAATTCCAGCACCCCTCCTTCCCGGAACTAAAACACGTCATCAAATCTTCAAGGCGTCCCCTAGGGGGCAGTACCATCCCTTTTAAAAACTACCATCTTCGAAGGTAACTAAAAACCTAGGAATGTTCATAATTATTTAAAGAGATAATAAAATATAAAAGCAATAATATTTATATTTTTGCATTTGTTTCAAGAATAATTGGAGCATATAGGATATTTTATTGTGCGTAAGAATTTGGTATATTTGACATTGAAGTTATAATTCCAATTTTAATTGTGTGCTTCAGTAAGAGATTTAATCTTGTGATTATAAAGATAAAACATATTCTACTTTAAACCTACTTCAAAAGCAATATTTTTAAGAAAACTTAAGATTCAAAATTGTATATATTTATTTTATTAGATTTATAAGACTCACCAATGTTCATGGGAAGGCTTTGCTTGTTAGAAACAAATGCAGTGTTTAAAAATCAAATTGATTATATACAGAAAATTAAAAAGAAAATTTGTTATGTTAATATATATACAACCTAAAATATTTAGGGGATTTGATTAACTAGGTTGTAAAGATTCTCTTAGATTTACACATAGACTATTAAGATTTGAATTAAACCTAGACATTTAATAATATTAGATTTTAATGTCTATTAAAAAAAATTTAATGTTATAAACTGAAGCTGCAAATTAACTTTAGTGCTTACAAAAGCTGTTTTCAAGGATAACCTGAAACTCAAATGTATACCATCCACCTTCTTAGTTTTCCCCTGAAGAGTGCCAACTGGGTTCCTGGAATTTGCAGATAAAGACTGTAATCTTAAATCAAACACCAAAAAGCAAGTAACCATAATGAAAAAGATTATTAATTTGAACACATTAAAATTAAGAAGCTCTAGTCAACAAAGAATGAAAAGTCAAGCCACACAAAAAGTATTTGTCGCAAATATAACAAGGGACAGATATCCAGAAAATATAAATTATTAATACGCCTCCAAATCAGCAAAAAGGCAAACTATCTAGTAGAAAAACATGGAAGACTTAAGAAACCACAAAATGAGGCTATTCACATAACTAATACATATGTGAAAAGAGGCACAATCTCACTGTGAACCAGGAAATGGAAAATAAAACCACAATATGAAGAGTTCTCCTTCTGGCTAAGTTGTAGGATACGAAAGACCTTTGTTACTGTCAACAAACAAGAAATCAATGGATAAAGTGTTTATATGTGAGGGCTGTCCAGAAAGTATCCAGCCATGTACCCATTCTCATTATATTGATGATGGCTGGATTTTTTCTGAATAGCATGTATAATTTTTCTCTTTAAAGCCAGTGTTGACAAGCATTCTTCATTCTTATTTCAGGTTCTGTACAAATATAGGTTGTGAGCTGGATTTTGACTGTGGGCTATCATTGACCAACCCTTGCTTTAAAGTCATCAAAGAACTGTGGACAAAGTAATATAAAAAACTAAACTCCAAAGAGATAAGCCCTCTTAAATACAATGTCCAACATCATTAAGGAAAAAAAAAAAATTACAAGACATACAAAGAAGCAGTAGAGTATAACCTGTAGTCAGAGGGAAAATAATCAGTTAATGGACACAGTTCCACAGATGACCCTTATATTGGGATTATCAGAAATATACTTTAAATAATTTTGGTAACTATAAAAGAATCTAGAAGAAAGTATAAATATAGTGATTGAAGAGACTGGAAAATTGAGTTGGATGCTCTAAAAAAGAACTATGTGGAAATTATGGAACTAAAAACACAATGTATGAAATTATAAATTCATATACTGGACACAACAAGAAAATTGAATTTGAAGAAAGGCCAATAAAAATAATCCAATTAAAGCATAGAAGGGGGAAAAAAATGAACAGAGCTTCAATAACTTATAAAATAGTATTGCATGGCCAAACATACATATGATTAGTGAGAAGAGAAATAATAAGTGAAAAATAATATTTGAAAAATTTTGGCTCAAAATTTTACAAATTTGGGGAAGCCAGGATGGCTCAGTGGGTTGAGCGCTCACTTTGCAGCCCCGGGGACCGAGGATCAAATCCCAGCCCCGGCCCGTGTGGACCCATATGCTCAACTGGGGAGAGCCCCCAGTTCAGTTCTCACCGGGGTGAGACCCTGGCCCATTTCCTGCCCTGTGCAGCCCCGTCCACCTGTGGAATGAAACTATGGTATGTGGAAAAACCAATGATGTGCAACTATGGAGACCGTTCTGGGCCCTTCCCCTTCTCTCTGTCTCTGTCTCTGTATCTCTCTCTCTGTCAAAAACAATAAAAATAAATCTTTAAAAAATTTTAAAAATTTGATAAAAGATAAAAACAGTAACTCATTGATCCAGAAAACTCAGTGAACACTGAAGAAGATAAATCACTAAGGCACATCGTAGTCAAACTTCTGACAATCAATTATTAAAATTAAAAAATTAAAACCAGCCAGAGAAAAATATAGCAACAAGATTACTAACAATTTTTAAAAATCAAAAACACTAGTGTCCAGGAAACAACAAAGTGAGAACTTTAACAAGTATTGAAAGAAAAGGAAACTTTATCAATCTAGAATTCTATATCCAGTATAAATATCTTATAAAAATAAAAGAGAAATAAATACATTTTAAGAGAAAACCAAAGCTTAGTTTTTTTAGTAGAAGATGCATGCTTAAAGAAATTCTAAGAAATTTCTCCAGGCTTTTGAAGGGAATGATACCAGATATAGGCCTGCATGAGCAGTGGGGAACCAAGAGTATAACAAAGGGTGACTAGGTGGGTTAATATAAAATACCTCCTGAATTATCTTTGTACACACATATGAATGTAACCTTAAAAATAATCATTGAGGGGATGCTGGGATAGCTTAGCAGGTTGAGCGCTTGCTTTGCAACCACAAGGTCCAGGAATTGAATTCTGGCTCCAGGCCCATGCAAACCCATATGCTGAACTGCAGCGCAACTAGATAATAGCTGGGATGGTGGCAAAGGTTTGGTTGGGACTGAGGTTTGTTTTGAGGGCTTGTCATGAATCTCAAACTGAAAGTCCTGCCAGGGTAGCTCCCTTTCTTGGAGCAAATTTTCTATTGAGCCAGCAGAGATCTCATGTTGGAAGAGGTTTTCCAGCAACTTCCTTTTATGATGTCTCCCTAACTCTCATCCATGCCATTAAATGCTATTTCTTCCCTGTTCATAGGTTGAGCTTCTAACATCCAGGCTTGTGGACATGACCTAAATTCCCGGATCACACTGATAGAACCAGGAATGGGAGTCGGCAAATCTGGACCAACCAGGATTCTTTCCCTGGGAATTTGGAGAGCAATGCAGCAATGTTAATTGGATGGCTGGGTCTGTGATAAAGAACATGGGACTTGTGGGGTGGCCATCTATTTAGTTCTTTGGTATCTCCATGTGGTCTGAGGAAGAGAGAAAGCTATTTTGATGATAAAAAAAGCAAATGTGCAGAAAGAAGCCAAGAGCTCTCATTTCCAGAAACCTCTTAGGTCTGGCTGCATCCAGCTTTTGGGTTCTAAGACACCCCTAGACCTTATGATTTATGTTTCCTATGTCTTAAACCCCTTAAAGTCCTTCCACATCCAGCCTTGGTGACTGCTTCTCCTGCTACTCATTCATGCATTCATTCAGCAAATAATTCCTGATCCTTTCTACATATCCAATACTGCCATAGAATGGGGGGAGAGAGTGGTGGACAAAAAGAAAACGTTGCTCTTGTGTAGGGGAGATGAACATTAAAACAACACGGAAGTACGCAACCTGTCAGATGGTGTTAGAGCCATGAAGAAAAGTAAACTGGAGTAAGAGGGACAGTGAGTGCTGAAGTGGGGGCTGCTACTGTAGAGTGTGGTCAAGAAAGAATTCTCTGCTCAGGCAGTACTTGAGCAAAGACCTGAAGGAGCTGAGGAAGCAGAAGGAGCCCTGGGAGGAAAGGCTGTCCTTCCAGCATCAGTCTTTTCTGTTGATGCCCATTGAGGACAGGCCTGTGTCCCCCTGGGATGGCCCACCTCCATCTCCTCTGTGTGGGAGGGGACTAGTTTATTTTAAGGTTCCCTTGGGCTGTTTCTTGTCATCCTGGAGAATCAGACAGAGCACCTGCTGACCTGTGAGTTGACTTCCCATGGCCGTGAAGCAGGGCCAATGGAGCCTGTATCCAAGTGGAGTTCATGTATTCATTTAGCAAATATTTATTTACATTGTCTGTACTGCTTGTTCCCAAGTTCATGGAGCCTAGATCAAGTTGCTTTCCTGCATCCCTATGAATGCCACTCCTAAAGGGCTTAGTCTTACCTCGGTTCCCAGGGTTATTCCCAGTGTGACCGGGCTGTGTGACACCAAGGTGCATTATCACTATGTGTGCCTGTAGCTGAGAACACTCAACAGGCCAAACTTTATCCTGAATGAGCTAACACAGGTTAAGAGCTTCTCAGCAGTCTTTCCTGCTCTCCTTTTCTCCTTCCCCATTTCTTTTCCTCCCATTTTGTTTTTTTCAATTCTATCATAGTGTATTGGTTCCCTATGGCCATGATAACCCTGCCTAATAAACGGTCTCCAAACACAGTAGCTTATAACAACAATCCTCTGTGTGTGTGTGTGTGTGTGTGTGTGTGTGTGTGTGTCTATAGGCAGCCTGGGGGCTGTTCTGATGATTTAGGCTGGGCATGGCTGGATGCTTCTCAGCTAAGACAGCTTTGATCTTCCCTGAGGGTCTATGTGGGGTGGCTGCACTCCACAGTGCTTGTTCTGGAGTCCAGCAGAATGATGAGGCAGCCCCTACCCACGGGAAGTTCATTCATGACAATTGGCAGAAACATATGGGACTTCTCAAGGCCTAGGCTTGGAACTGGCATGCTGTCACTTCTATTCCATTCCACTGGCCAAAGCAAGCCATAGGTCAAGTCCAAAATCCAGGAGTGTGGACTTACTGTGCCCCAAACCAGGCCGTGGCAATAGTGTGGACACTGGGAGTGAGGGGAATAGTTGGGGCTCGTAACTGAATCTCCCACACCCGGCCAGTGCTCAGTGTGTACTTGTCCAGCGTTTCCCACATGCTGACCTGTGTATTCTCTGGGTTTGGAATGAGCACTCAGAGGCATTTAAAACTTCCTGAGAGCATTTCTTTTTTTTTTTTTCCTAAACAGTTTGCCTTTTTTTTATTGTTTGAAAAAAGGGAAGAGAGAGAGAGAGAAAGAGAGAGAGAGAGAGAGAGAGAGAGAGAGAGAGAGAGAGAGAGAGAAAGGGAGGAGGACCCAGAGCAGTCTCCATAGTTGTACATCATTAGTAGTTGTGACAGGGTTTCATTGCACACAGGTGGGTGTGGGGTTGTGTGGGGTGGGAACTAAACCAGGGGCCTCCTGCGTGGGAGGCGAGAACCTTTGCTACCATCCCGGTGGTGACCAGTTACACTGCAGTTCAGCATCTGGGGTTTGCACAGGCTGGGCCTGGGACCTCAGGGTTGCAAGGCAAGCACTCAACCTGCTGAGCGATTCCAGCATCCCTCCGAGAATTTCTTTAACCTGATTTCCTCACGGTGTCTGCTTTGGCTGCAGAAAGTGTAGAGGGCTACCAAGCTGCTCACGGTCCTTGAAAAAATAGAAGTTTTTCTGAAAAAAACTGCACCCACCGTGAGTTGGGGCTTTTGGGATGAGGGTCTGGAACTCCATCACCATGGACGTGAGACATCGATTAGCAGCAGAGCCATTAGAATGCAGCTGCCAGCTGAGGCCAAGGCAGACGCTTCTGGGCCAGAGAAAAGCTTTCAATTCGTCTGCAAGGTTTCAGGGAAGAGACTAATAAGGAGCCTGTGCCAAGAGCGGACCACACGTTATCTCATTTCATGATCACCACAGCTCTGGAAGTGGGTATTTTTAACCCCACGAAATGGAGCACGCGCATCTGGGCAATTATAATACCTCTCCCTGGGTAATTACTGGAGTAGAATTTTGTCAAGTGTGACGCACTACATTTCCCTGCATCGCTGGAAGCATTTGAAACACAAGTCAAGTACCCTCACCTTCAAGTCGCTATCAAGAAGCTTGCTTAATTAATAGAAAATCCACTGTCTTGCGAATGCCACTCATTAAACGTGCGGGCGGTATCGCTGAGAGAGCCTGCAAGACCCCTCGGCTGCCCGCTTTGCAACCCGGAGGGTGGGGTTGCTCTGTGGTTTCCCCTTTCACTTGCAGACCTCAGTGGTAGATTTCCAGGTGCTACAGACGGGATGCTGGGAGGTCTGGGCAGGCCACAAAACCCCCAGCCCTCCAAGAGGGACTGTGGGACTCTTGTAGCCCGGAGTCCCGGGCCTTCTCCTTTCTTCTGCAGTGGTTGTCACCTTTGGCCATCTGACAGCAGCAAGGGGGAGCTGTCTGATCATCAGCTGCCTTTGGGCAATAACTAACTTGTCAAGAGGCTTTGGTGACTGCAGAACAGATGGGGTGGAGGTGACAAAGAACAGGTGGGAGGGAGCTCTGGTCTGTTTCCTGAGCATCTCCAATCATCACATCTTCATTCCCCATCCAGTGGGAGGTGCTCCCTCACCCCTTACTCTCCCTTCACCCCACCAGAAACGTGTCCCTGCCACTCTGCCCTCTGCTTCCTCGCTTCTTCATTCCACATCCGTGTGTTCCAGCAGGGTGACTCCATTTTCTTTTAATATATATATTTTTAAGATTTATTTTACTGTTTTTGACAGAGAGAGAGAGACAGGGAGAAGGGGGAGGGCCCAGACCAGTCTCCATAGCTGTATGTCGTTAAGTTTTTTGACATGGTTTCATTCTACACAGGTGTGCTCAGAGCCACACAGAGTGGTAACTAGGCCAGGAGCCTCCTGCATGGGAGGCATGACCCTGTGAGCTGAGGGCCGAACCGGGGGCCTCCTACATGGCAGCTCAACTGAACTGGCAGGAACCGAACTGGGAGCCTCCCCAAATGGGAAGCACACCCCAGTTTAGCATATGGGCCTGCACGGGCCAGGGCTGGGACTCAATCCTCGGACGTTGGGGCTGCAAAGTGAGTGCTTAACCCTCTGAGCCATCCCTGCATTTCTTTTCTAATTGAGGAAATGAGGCTCCAGCAGCTTTCTTAAGGCCATGAAGGCGGTTAGTGTCACAGCTGAAGGTGAACTAAGAGCTCCAGGCTCAAAACCCTCCAACCCACCTGCACACCGTGTTCGAATATTGTAGTGCTTCCCACACATATTGCCAGGGGTGGAGTGGGGGGGAGGGCTGGGGTGGGGCTTGGTTAGAATAAGACTCCAAGCTGGTATGGAGAGGGGCCTGGAATTCTGCGTTTCTAACAAGCTCCCAGGTGAAGCTGACGCTGCTGGTGCATAAACCATACTTTGAGCAGCCCGAGTAGAGTATCTTACAACCAACTTCTACGTGTTATTCCTCTTGATCCTTAATTGCCATAGCCCTGTGAGGCTGGCAGGGCAGGAGCTAGTGCATTTAGATTTTACAGGCAAGGAGGCTGAAGTCCAGAGAGGCGGCATGGCATGTTCTGGGTAGCAGGCAGCATCAAGGAACTGGAATCTCGGTTCCTGATTAGGAACCCAATGGCTGGGTTGCCACGCTGCGCGACTCTAAAGCAGGACTGCATGAAGTTGTGGGCTCCAGCCTGTCAGGTACAGCTCTGCAGCGGCTGCACGCCATCCTATGTTTCATGTCACCCACGTCCTCGCCTGGAGAGCAACCTTGAAAGTGTGGTGACTGTCCTATTATTCCGAGGTCCCATTGTTCCTGGCCTAGTGAGGTGCCCCAGTAAAGTGAAAGACTTCCGAAGAGTTGTGTGTGGCCGTCGGTGAGGAGCCCACACGGCTCGGAGGGCAGAGCTTGTGGTTTTCTTGTGCAGGATCAAGTGTGCTTTGTGGGCTGTCCTTGGCAATGGAAATGGGCCATATAAATTATACATTGAAATAATAGAGGCTGCTGCAATCTGCCAGAAGGCCTGTGATGGTAGAGGCGACCGACTCTGCCGGGGAGCTGTGGGCTGTGCCAAGGGCACCCAGAGAACTCAAGAAGGGAGGCACAGTTGAGGCTGGGTGTTCAGCTTCTGCACTTCCCATCAGCCAGAGACGCGTGCTTTGCTCTGTGGTTAAAGCTTGCTGGCCGTTGGCCATAGACCAACATATTCAGAGCTGCAGATCTAGGGCAGGAGACGGATGCAAAGGGTGGCAGCCATGAGCGACAGTTTCAGCCCCAAGGGATCCAGAGAAAGTTCAGGAGGAAGGAGATGTGGAGGTGAGGGGGTCTGAGAGCCCAGCCCAATCACTGGGTAGCTGGGGAAACAGAGGCCCAGAGGCAGGGACACTTCTCTGAGGCCACCCAGCTTACTGAGGACAGCACTTGGGTTGTGGGGTGCTGGATGTTGAAGTGTAGCCTCAAGTTTTTTTCTCCAGCGTCACTTCTTTGCCTTTTCATGGGCCAAGTTGTGTCTGACTTTTCTTTAGCAGGATTTAAAACAGGGAGCAGCAGGGCAGCAGACTGTTTTTGCCTTCCAGAGAAAGACTAATTCTGGGGGTGCACATAGAAAAAGGCAAAATGTCTGGTATCAGGGAAAGATGCACATTCCAATGGGTTGTCACCCTTTGGTCTTTGGTCAGGACCCTTTTCTAGGGCCTTTGCTCAGCTGGCATCTCAGTATGACTTGCGTTAGAGCACATTGTTAACTGTCTGTCCCTCAGTAAATGTTCGTCCACTGAATGAGTGGGCAAGCTGTGTGCACACGTCTTTTAGGCCTACATCTGCTCTCTAACAAACCTTACTTGGCATCTCCTGTCCACCAACCGGGGCCTGTGTCTGGCACTGACCACCCGGAGGTCAAGGCCATTGTCTCTGCCTTCAGTGACCATTGCTACAATGCTATTATGTAAAGAACATGGATATTATCATGGCTACACTTTCTACAGCAGTGCTTGCTACTCTGAGACCCCATCTGCTTCTACAAAAGGAGCTTGGACTGTAACATAAACCAACACACTGCTAACTGCACTGGGAAAGTCTAACTATGGAAGAGAAAAGTCAGCTACAGCCTGAAGTGCGTCCTTAACAAAGTAGTTGAATGATCTTCTAGCACAAGGTCCTATGTCATCAGGGACTCAGACAATCATTGTGGCTGCTGGTCTGTGGACCACATGTTGTGTAGCAATGTTCTAGAGCACTTTGTGTGAAATCAGGCACACAGCTAAATCCTATGTGTATATATAGTGTATATACATCACCCATACACATATATGTATGTATGTATTAATGTCATTCTTTAAATTCTGCAGGAAAAATGGTTCTTTTCCCCTTTTGGTGTATAGCTCTGTGAATTTTAACACTTGTATAGGTTCGCGTAAGCCCCACTACCATCAAGATACGGAACAGATCCAATACCCCAATGAACCCCAATGAAAACCCTCTTCTCTCCTTTGCAATTACCCTCCTGCCTGCGCTGAAGCCCTGGCAAGCACTGGGATGCAGAATAAGCGGGGAGCCCACTCGGACCCCGCGGATGAAGGCATTGTCCTAGGGATAGAAGGAACATCGTCTCCGGGGCTGAACAGAGCAGAGCTGAGTGACAATAAACTCCTATCCTCATGCCCCTTTCCCTAAGGGCAGGTCCTGGAAATTCTGCTCGTATCTAACGGCAAAGGATTCTGGGGGAAAGGCCTTTGTTCCTGATGACCATTAGCTCAAGTCTCTCCTGCAAAATGGGAAGGGTGACAATCACGGTCTCTGACAAGGTTCAAGAAATACCTTGTTTCTTTATTTGTAAAAATAACGTAAATCTGGCTTGGAGCTGCCATTATCAAGATCTGGAGCAGGCTGGCTTTCGGTTGCTCTGCGGGGCCCGGCCGGGACAGCTGAGGCTCTACTGCCCAGGGTAGCTGACAAGGAGTGCTGCTCCAGGTCTGAGGAGGAGGGGACAGGAAATCCCCTTCTCTAGGGCTCAGGCTCAGCCCATGGGGACTCATGGCCTCTACAGATAGAACAGCCTGCCAGTGTCTCCTCAGACACCCTCCTCAGGGCCACTGCTTTGGGGGCACTGCTTGGTGGTCTCCAAGAACCCACCGAATCCCAGCAGTCCCTAACAAGTCTCAGGGAGCCTCCATGTTAACTATTTAAGAATGCATACCAATAATGATCTTAAAAATACATCTATATTTAAAATAGTCTTAAAAAAGTAATTTGGTAAGAGCATCCGGGAACCCTACCAGCCTATGACACTGGACTAAATCAAACACTGTTATGATGTCTCAATATTTAGAAGGTAGCTTCAATCAGAGTCCTGGCAAGAAAAAGATGACACAGCCAATTTGGGTAATTTCAGGAGAATTGAATGAAAGCACCAGGCAGTGCTTTGGGGCTGGTAACATCAAGGAGGGGGTGAGGGGAGGGGGTGCAGCTGTCTTTGTAATTTTTTTTTTTTAAATATATTTTTATTTATTTATTTTTGACAGGGAGAGCGAGAGAGATACAGAGACAGAGACAACTGAACTGGGGGAGCTCCCAGTTCAGCATATGGTTCCGCACGGGCCGGGGTCGGGATTCGATCTCCGGTCCCCGGCGCTGCAAAGTGAGCGTCTAACCCACTGAGCCATCCCGGCTTCCCCTAAGCTGTCTTTGGAATGCGGAGCTATGAGGCTTCTGTGGCCTCAGACCGCAGCAGCCCACAGGGAAGAGCTGGGGGAAGACAATACCCTGACAACACCTTACTGCTGTCTTCCTCAGGGCTCCTCACTAGTTAGTAGACGTAGGGAGCCCTGTCCCCCAAAGCCTGGGAGTCAGCCTTGTGTGTGGACAGACGGGGTCTGGAGCCACACCCAGTAGGGGATAGAGCATGAGGGTGCTAATAATAATGGACAAGGCTTCCACAGCACTGGCTCTGCTCCAGGAATTATTCTAAGGGCCTTTCACAGGTTAGCACACTGAGTCCTCATAGGGGCGCGATGAAAGGACACAGAAAGCTAGGTGAGGATTCAGCTGCATCCCAAGAGAAAAGGGTTTGATGGACCGGAGGAAGAAGGAGGTGGATTTGAGCTGGGCCTTAACTGGTGGAGTGGCTTGAAAAGGACACATTTATGTGAACTGCCCAGATCAAGGCCCAAAGGAGGAGCCAAGAACACTCCTGGCTCAAAATGTACAATTTATCTCTGAGCCAACCATGGCAAGTGGCATTTTGTGTGTGGCGTGAGCGAGGGGAGAGGGGAGGTAGGAAGGGTCTGCATGTTCAGACGGTTGGGATCAGGAAGAAGTCAGTCCTTCCTGCCCCTGCTGCAGGCCAGCTCTCTTTAATCACGACCTATAAGAAGGCCAGGCCAGAACAAAGAGGCTGGAGATCATTAACGCCAATGGTGGCCATCAATCTAAACTCCTCATTTGCCTGATGCTTTTATGCCAGTTACCTCTACAATCTTGCCAAGTAGACATTATTGTCCCTTTTTTATAGATGAGGAAACTGAGGTCCAGAGAGGTTAAGTAACATGCCCAAGTAAACCAGTAAGAGAGCTGACGTTTGGTTTCAAATCCAATGAGCTTCCTGTTAGACTACATTGCCTTCCACATCTACAACAGAGACACAATGCGCATGAAGGGTAGAAAACTGGAAAAGACCATATACGTAAATAGTGGGGGCATCCGATTGAGGAAGAGATGAAGGTTAAGACAATCTGAGATAAACTACTGACTGTGTCCATGAGTTTTTGTTTCTTTGTTACTTTCAGTTTTATATTCTACCTGTAAGTGAGGTCATATGGCTCTTGATTTTTTCAGTGTGATTTATTTCACTTAACATGAGGGGAAGGGAGAAGGGGGTGGGAGAGGAGGGAGGGGACATCAAATATATGGTGATGAAAGGAGAACTGACTCTGGGTGGTGAACACACAATGCAACACATAGATGATGTAATATATAATTGTACATCTGGAACCTATGTAATTTTTACCAACCAAGGTCACCCCTGTATATTTAACAATTAAAAAAAAAATACGAGGGCTGTAGGAAAAGTACCTGGTCATGTAACTGTTCTTGTTATATTGACAATGGCTAGATAGTTTCCAGATAGCCTTCATATTTTCAGAGAAAGGAAAAAAAAAGGTTATCTGAGATAGTTCCAGGAGAAAAGCAAACATAAATTACTTTGAAGGGCAAGGTGAATTACTGTTAGTGGAGAAAAACCAAAGAGCTTTTAGGGTGCTGGACAGCGTAACCAAATACACGGAGGCAGGAGTGAGCATGGTTTATAGCTCTAGCAGAGGAAACAATCCTGGAGAGAACTAGAGGCTGAGTCCAGGAGGGAATGTGCTATAAAAAAATATGGGGGTGGAGACTTTGAACTAGCTGCAATGGGACTTAGGCCTCAGGTCCTGCCCTGGAACAGCAAAGTGACTGGATGAGAGCAGAGATTAAGGGAGCTTAAAAGCCATGGTACAGAGTTTACCCCCACAGCCAGGTCTTTGAAGAATGCACGTGATACAGCTCTGTAAATTAGGTATTAATAACGAGTGGCTTTTCAACACATTGTCTAAGTTTTTTCTCTATTGTTGGGTATATTTTTAAAAGGGCTGTCATTCAGAATGTAGCTAATACGTAGTTTTTCTTTTTTCCCGACTTGATGAGTTTAACTGACTGTTGTATTACTTTTCTGGAAAATCCACGAGGATGTGCATGCCCACACAGCTGTGGGAGCAGCCCTGTTGCTCTGACAATGGAGATGGTGGGCACCTGTAGCTAGAGCCCTGCCATCTGCTTCCTGACTGGCTTGGACTCTCAACAGGTGCTGAGAAGGAGGGCTTGGTCTGAGGATCCTACGGTATTGATGCCTAGCACGAACCCTAGGTGCTTGGCTACGCTTAGACTCCTAGTGGAAGAGCTCCTTTTCCAAGACTCCACGAGAGCCGGAAGCTAGCTTCGATTTGCTTTTTATAAAATTATCGAATCAAAGTTAAACAAACTTAAATGAACTTAACTTAGGGCTTAAAGAACGAGCAAGCTGGAGAAAGGTGAAACCTGTGCCTGAGATGGTAAGAGGTCATCTGAGATGCCTGAGTAGGTGATAGTTCAAGGCCATGGTCACTGCACATCCTCCAAGTGTGCTAGGCATAGAGTAGATGCAAGATGACTGAGGCCAAGGATCTGCTCTCAGGTGGAGAAGCCACAGTTGGGAGGTCTTCATATGTCAGCTCTTTAAGGACCGTTTCTCTGACATAGGCACACCTTGCCCCATTCAGGAATAGTTGCCTTACCTGGGGTCCCACAGCCCTGTAGGTTCATAGTGATCATGTTGCTCACCACACTCAACGGGCGTTTGCTAACTTATGTGTCTCCTGTGCTCTCTCTAGCACCAGTGTGTCATTGCTTCAATCAATGTTTTAAAAAATTGGTCATCCAGTGAAATAAGGTAAGGAAATTTAAATCCAGCCAAGGGAGTGAATGAATAACTTTGCATTATCTTGAGACCATTTGCTTTTCTAAGGGGAGTGATTTATGAAATGCCTTGCAGAAGCTCAGGAAACAACAACAACAACATCTCATGTGTTTCTGGGCTCCGGGGTGATTGTGGAATTTTGAGAAACTACAGCTTTCAACTGGCTAATGGATACCCAGTCATCTGGGGCAGGCTGGGTGGTAAGGCAGGGCAACTAAGAGGAAGCGCCATTCATCTTTGACCTTCTCACTCCTGGGGAGGAGAATGCAACCATGTCCCCACCATCTTCTCTATTTTCTGTTCTCCTGGAGGGGAGTGACTTAGGGTAATGAGGACCATTAACTGTGGAAATATTGCCCCTCACTCTTCTACTTACATCATGGTGTCAACCCCGAGGAGTCCATGCGTGACCAGTATTTGAAAGGGAAAAAGGACGGAAGAGGAACACCTACCATCTAGTTGGTCGGCCTTTGTGGATCGCCACGCGAAGGATCATATTTCCTTCCTCCCTCCACATGATCTCAATTCTTCCTTGACCTCTCTGTTCTTTTATCTGGTTCTGAAAAATATTCTTTAGGCTTCTGGCAATAATAGACTAACTATAGGTGATGAAAAATGCAATCCACATTCTATTCTCCAACGTTAAGTTCAATCTAATTGTTGATGTAATGAGTTGACACAAGACACACAGTGGTCACAGTTATACCAGTCAGCTGTGGTTTCTTAGCAACAAACTAGAAACTGTGTTAAGTGGGTCTTGTTTGTGTCTGCATTCATGTGTATCCAGAGCTGTAGTCACTGTTGAGTGTAGATGGATTTTTTGTGCACATATTGATTATTTTTTCTCTCTAGACTCAATTGTAATGTAGTCACCTAACAAAGAATTTGAAAGGCTGTGCTATTCTTAAAATTGTTTCATGAGTCTGAAGCTGATTTTAAGAGAAGCTAATCTCAGCTGCTTTGCTTACCATTTTATGTGTGCTGTGCTTTGAGTTATAGCAATTTGCCTGGAATAGCATAGAATATCCATTCTGAAGATCTGCCCTTGTTTCTAAATCTATCAACCCCTCTTATTTTCAGTTGCTCAAATGACCTTAGAATGTCTTATTTCCATCTTACCTCCTGCAAGAGAGGCTCAAAGAGAAGAAACATGCCCATGTCACTCAGCTAGCGAGGGGCAGGACTAAAGTTCAGACCCACAACAGCCCACTGTGTCATGTCTATGGGATAGGAAGGTTTCTGGTTTGAGACTTGTATTCCTACAGTGTTTCCCTGAAGACAGTAGCCAGACTGTTCTTGGGTGTGATCACTCTCCCAGAACCCAGTATCAAATGGTCGTTGTTCTTCTGGCAGGTCCTCCCTCTGCCAGATGTGGGAGGGAATAAAGCCAGACTCTAGTCTCCAAGGTGTACACTTCCTGCCATGTCACTGGCATTTTACTGGTATGTGCTGAATGAATGAACGAGTCTAATTCCATTCACAGTCAAGGTTTATGCTTGCCATGCAAACTGAAACAGAACATAATGGTTTCCATTACCCAGTACTCAGGAGGTTATTTTGCTGTAAACGAGAGCACTTTAGCATGTTACTGGAGAATTATAAGTTCTCATTATTCAAATTATTGTTCTCAGTAATTATTGTGGTGACACAGAGAGAGAAGTGGAGCTGCCCCCTCTTATGAAACAGTGAGCCAGCATGAGTCAGGAATGAGCATTAGCGGCTGTTGTGGCGAAACAGGTGGCAACGGACTGCCTAGGGCTCTGTTTGCCAAGACAAATGCTAGTGCAGCATTAAGATCCTTGCATTGTCTTGCTGAGAAATTGTGTAGACGCACTTGATACAAACATAATCCATTTCATCCTGAATGTGAGCCATTCTAACACAGGCTTACTTCTGAGGTGCTTTGAGTCTTTTGGGCCGCAACATCTATTTAAAGCTGTCTCCAAATATAAACTAACAAAAGCTCTGCTTCATCTCCCCGTCCAGCCCACACCCTCCGGAGACGCCTCATGTGCATTCAGCATGTCCTAGTGGTACCTGGATACGAGGGCTAGAGAAACCCTTGTGCTAACAAACCATAGTTCACGCTCTCATTTGTGTCTATTTATCAATCATGTCTTCCATTTTTCTCTCTCTTATACTAAATACTCATCAATTTCTTGCCAAGTGCCAGACAAACTGGGAGATGTGAATGTCATTCATCTTGATGAAGAAGCCCCACTCATGGGACATCGTGTCTTTGGTGGGGCAGATTTTATTGGAGATTTACCAGCAAAGCAGGGGCCTTTATTACCCAGCAATGCCAAGAGCTTAATATTGGATCTGAGACATCGCTGTCTTTAGAAGTCTTTCCACTGCCCCGTCCCTGGGTTTTGGCCGTCTCCTCTCTCCCTTTTCCTCAGAGAACTTCCTCCCTGCCCCCAGATGACTTAGGGAACACCTCGATGGCAAAAGATTTAGTGACACAATCTCTTCAACCATAAGCACCCATTGTAAGCCTCACTCCCTGTCCTACTTCTCTTTTTAAGGGGAAGGAGTGAGTAGTATAAAGATTTAATTGACCCATAAATAGAAGTTATATCACACACTTTCTTCTCCACCCCTGGCCCCAACTATGCTCTTTCCCTTAGAAGTAACTTTTGAGTTATAATCAGTTTTGCCTCTAAAACACTTGAAAAAGGTGAAAGGGATTAAGAAATATGAATTTCCAGTTATAAAAACAGTCACGAGGATATAAAATACAGCTTAGAGAATATAGTCAATAATATTGTATTAACTATGGAGAAGTCAGATGGCACTAGATTTATCGGGGTGATCACTTTGTAAGGTATATAAATGCCCACTGTGTTAATACACCTGAAGCGAATACAATATTGTACATAAACTATAATTAAAAAGTGAATTAAAAAAATCAAAAGCAGAACAAAACACATATATTTTCACTGTATGGAGCTGTACTTGTTTGCAGTTAGTATATCTTGTTTTGATTAGCAGACATTTGGTTCTGTCCAAACCTCCACAGAGACATTTGGTCCATACCAAAAGGTCCTTGAAATTTGTTCCTGTCTAAAACATCTCTGGGTTCAAACAGCCCATCACATTTATTTATACTTTTGGTTCACGTGATTAACACATAAAAGTGACTACTGTGCTTTTTGGTCCGGTAATTGTGTTGTGGCTGTATTAGCAATACTAACCCTTCTTGCCTCAGCAGCCTCGCTGCCCATGCGCACGGGGTGAGGTAGGTGGGTCGGTGTGGGCATTTTGGTTAGGGCTGAACATCCTGCGAGGCTTATTCTCCTTTTAGATGAGTGGTGTCCAAACTTGTGGCTTCCCTGGGCCATATTGGAAGAAGAATTGTCTTGGGCCACACATCAAATACACTAACACTAACAATAGCTGATAAACCTTAAGAAAAAGGTCGCAAAAAATCTCATGTTTTAAGAATTGGTGTTGGGCCTCATTCTAAGCCATCCTGGGCCCCAGGTTGGACATGTCTGCTTTAGATCATCAGCTCATATAGACAGGGGCTGCCTCTCCTTTATACCCTTTTTGTTCTCTCTTAGCTCCAAGCAGGGTGCTAGGTGAGTAGAGTGATGCTTTATAAATAGTTTTGTTAGCTCAAGTAAGTTTCTCAGGTCGGGTTTGAATAAAGGAGTCACTTCCCTTATGCAACATGAAGGCTAAGAACCAAAGCCAGCTTTCACCTCTGCATGGCAAAGGAACTGATGAACAAATCTGAGTTAAAAATGCAGGGAAGTAACAGATGTGTGACGTGGCCAGGTGGACACCAACAGGGCCTAGTGAGGCTGGAGGCAGCTGGGTGGCACCTCTTTCCTTCACTGCTTTGAAATCTAAATCACAAACAAAACAAAATGTTGTGTTGGCTGACAAACACGAGAACCCCAGCTTCAGAAACCAGCGAATGAGGGAAGCTGGCCTTCATCCATATATGGTGCTTATCTCCTCTGCTCACGCATCTGCTCCAGTGTCCCACCAAATGTCTTCTACCAAACACAAGTTCAAAGAGGAAGTTGCTATGAATTTCAAGATGGTAATAGGAGAACATTAAACCTTAAGCATGGGACCCCTCTGAACTCCAGGCCCTTCCTGTGTGAATGTCCAGGCTACAAGCCCACTGAAGCTGGCCCTGCCTGGCATTCAGTAAGTACTTACTAAATAATTGGTTAATGAATGAACAAATATTACTTCCTAAGTTACCAGCCTCATGAACCAAAGCTTGATTGTTGAAATGATTCTAGGATCCAGTTTTAATGTGTGTGTGTGTGCGCGTGCGCGCGCATAGTGTGTGTGTATGTGTAGGGGTTCTTCCACACATCCACCAAGCTAGGTGGTCCATAATTTAACTCATTTTGATACTATATATCTGGAGATAGCATCAGATCCCACAGGTTAAGGGCTCAGTCCCATAAGACTGCCCCCCCTCCCCCACTTCAGAGGCCAATCACAAATCTAGGTTTGTCACCTGTGGGTGACTGATCAGCTATAAATCAGAGGTCCCCATGACCCCTTCTTTGGGTTCAATTACTTTGCTAGAGTGGCTCACAGAACTCAGAAAAACAGTTTAATTACAGTTACTGGTTTATTATAAAAGGATATGATAAAGGATACAGATGAACAGCCAAAGGGAAGAGATGCATAGAATGGGGTATGTGGGAAGAAGGGTGGCACTTCTGTGCACTCTCTGGGGACCCCATTCTCCCGAAATCTTCCCCGCACACCAACCTGGAAGCTCTCTGAACCCCTTACTGTTGGATATTATGGAGGCTTCCTCACATAGACATGATCAGCTATTAACTCCATTTCTACCCCTCTCCCCTCGCTGGAGGATGAAGTGGGGCTTAAAATGCTAAGCTGCTGATCATGGCTCGGTCTTTCTGGTGACCAGTCCCCATCCAGCCCATCCAGCATTGTCTCATTGGAATGAAAGGTGCTTCCAGTGCTCTTATCACTTAGGAACTTAGAAGGGTTTTAGGAGCCCAGTGTTAGGGATGGGGCCAAAGACACTATAGATATATGTATAACTATAAAATTTTATATTTTTAAGAATTAATTTTATTTTCCAATTACACTTGGCATATTCTATTATATTAGTTTCAGGTATACAACACACTGATTAGACACTTATATATTTTAAGAAGTAATCTCCCCAGTAAGTGTAGTACCCACCTGACACCATGCATAGTTATTACATGATTACTGACTATATTTCTTATGTTGTACTTTATATCCCTGTGATATTCGGTGACTACCAATTTGTACTTTCTAATTCCTCCAACCCCCTCCCATCTGGAAAAACAGAAGTTTGTTCTCTGTACCTATGGGTTTGTTTCTGTTTTGTTTGTTTATTCTGTTATTTAGGTTTCACATATAAGTGAGATCATATGGCATTTGTCTTCAAAGACAAATATTAAGACAAGCAATGTACCTAGTGCTCTTATCACTTAGGAAATCCCAAGGGTTTTAGGAGCTCTGTGCCATGAACCAGGGGCAGAAACCCATATATATGTAAATTTCTTTTATTATTTAAGAATTGTCTATTAATGGCAGATGGAGTAGACATAGTAATCTATCAGATAATTAAAAAAAACTTGAGTCAAGAGTTTTAATCTCCTTTTCTTATATGCGATTTGTCAATCAGCTGTAACACTGAGGGGATTTGAGTTTCATCCTTTGCTAGAGAGAGGGAGTCCTCGTGAGAAAGGAGGATGGGAATTGATGGGGCATGGACAATTCATGGTTGGGGGAAGCAAGTTCCTGCAAAGAAAAGAGTAGTAATTTTCATGAAGTATAGAATTTGATATATTAATAACCACTCTGGTTCAGAAGAGCTTAGATGAACAAACTTGTTGAGGCAACACTACTTCAAAACTTTGGGGGCTGGTGAGTTGCAGTTGTATGCTCTGGGCTTTCCTATAGATCAGTGTGCTGCAGACAAGGTGAATAAATGCCATCAGAAGAACCCAGAATACAGTTTTCCCAAAGGGGATGAATGGGGAAGAAATCAAATGACAGCTACCTGGAATCCTAATTTTATTTTACCTCTCTTCACTGTTGAGAGATTCCAGAGAATCAGATTCACACCACATATATTGATTCAACCAGCATTTCTGGTGTATCTCCTACCTGCCAGGCACTGTGTTAGATGCTGGGACTTTGAAGAAAAATTCAGCTAAGTCCTCATACTAGAGAAGCCCTCAGTTTATCCTGAGATAAAAATGTGGTGATTGGGGTGGGCGTGGGTGTGGAGCCCCCCATCCTTTGATGCCTTGGGGAAATGACCATTGGCAACCAGAGCCCCCATGCTGGAGGAAGACAACTATGAGTTGTCATGGCAACAGATTAAAGGGAGTTGGAACTGGGTGTGAGGGCCCCTAGCCTGATGATTCCTTGCTTACTGCAGAGACTGTTTTCCTGGATGTGGGGTTTGGCCAAAGAAAGAGCAGAAGGCTGGGAAATGCTGGCAAGGGGAGAGGATAGTAGAGACACTATAGATTTACACAGAATAATATGCTAAAAAATGGACCATTTATTGGCCCCTCACCACATGCCAGGCACTGCACTGCATTTTGCTGCCTCAATTCCGCTGATTCTCACAGTAACACTGTGTGGCTGGCTGTCCTCTCCTTCCCATTACAGCGGCGAGGAAACTGAGGCTCAGATGGGCTACAGATAAACTGCCCAAGGACAGAGCTGAGCTGAGATGAAAAGCTGGGTCACTCTGGTCCCCATGCCTGTGCTCTCAAGGCCAAGTGGCGGTGGTTCTGAACCGCAGTGTACCTGGGGTGTGGAGGGGGCAGTGGCTAAAATGCAGCCTGCTAGGTGCAGCTGCAGGCCTGCTGAATGGGAATGTCTGGGTGTGGGGCTCAGGAATCTGAGGCCTAGAGGAGGGAAGCGACCTATCCCAGGTCTCCAGCTTAGTTAGGACTAGGAGCCAGGTCTGTGCCAGCTTAGTGGGCTGAGAGGCGTGGAGTGGGGTGTTCTCAGGAAAACAGTGCAGGATAAGATGGGCCCAAACACTGCAAGTTGACCTTCATTTATGATGTCAAGACTCCATCTAAGCTAAGCTTGTCCAACCTGTGACCCACGGGCTGCATGGGACCCAGGATGGCTTTGAATGAGGCCCAACACAAATTTGTAAACTTTCTTAAAACATTATGAGATTTTTTAGTGATTTTTGTTAAAGATTTATTTTATTGTTTGAGAGAAGGGGCGGGGAGGGAGAGAGAGAGAGAGAGAGAAAGAGAGGAGGGTCTAGAGCAGTCTCCATAGTTGCACATGAGTTAGTTTTGGCATAGTTTCATCCCATTGAGGTAGATGTTGGATTGCATGGAGCAGGAACCAAACCGGGGAGGGGGTCCTCCTGCATGGACGGTGAGAACTTCCCTGCCATCCTGGGGGTTACCAGCTGTGCTGCAGTCCAGCATATGGGTTTGCGAGGGCCAAGGTCAGGATTTGATTCCGGGACCTTACAGTTGAAAGGCAAGTGCTCAACCTACTGAGCTATCCCTGCATACCGTGATTTTTTTAAAGCTCATCAGCTATCGTTAGTGTATTTTCTGTGTGGCCCAAGACAATTCTCCTTCTTCCAAAGTGACTCAGGCAAGTGAAAGGTTGGACAACCCTGATTCTAACCAGTGTTCTAGTCAAGGAAAAGAAAACAGGAAGAGAGACGCTTTTACCAGTGCTTATTATATTTTCTTCCCAGCATTTTTGCCTACAAGGCCAACCCACTTCTGAGCCCAGTCACCAGGGTAACCATCACCCCCACCTTGACAGTCAAGAGTGTACCAGCTCCTTGCACCCACATCCAGGGCCTTGGGACCCAGCCCTATAATCAGCCTCCCGCTGCTTCTGCTCATAGGCAGCGGTGACAGCCAGCCAGTCAGCTCCTGGCTCTGTGGGCTCATCACCCCATCAAGGTTTTGCAGACACCCCCTCCCCACGCACACACAGTTTGCTTCCCTCGCCCACTGCCTCCTAGGAGGCGAATGTGCAATCTGCTCTTGGCGTGTATCCTCTGGAGGGAGGAATCTGCCCTTGAGTTGGGGCACAACCCAACACACACGGCCCACACAGAAGAGAAGACACCCCCTCCTGGAGGAGGGGAGCTGTGGCTGTGAACGGCCTCTCTCCCTTCACAGACAGCTGAGGGGGCGCAGGGAGTTAAGGAAGAGTTTGCAAAGTGACATCAGAAGAGGGGCTGAGGCGGCTAACTGGGGAGGAGGACTTGGGGGGAAGAAGCTGCCAAGCCCAGTGGCTCCTGCCTTAGAAATCAGGGCAACCTCTATCACCTCAGACACCTGGAGTCTGACCCTGCTGGTGACAGGCCGGGAGCCCTCTCCAAGGACCCCACCAGACCAGGCTGTTAGGGCTCTGGAGTCCCCATCAGGACTTCAGAAAAACCAGTTTCATTCAGCTCATCAGGCCCCAGGGCCCCCCAGGTGCCCGGCCTGCGGGGCTGAGCTCCTCTGAGTGCTGATCAGTGCCTTCCCAGTTCTCTCCTGACCTGTCCCACACACTCCAGCTGTCTCCCACCTCCCCTATTCCTTCCCTCATCCCTCCCGTCTTGGACACATCTCAGACCGTGTCAGATTCTCTGAGTCTCACCTGTGTCCTAGGCTCTGAGCCACTTGTTCAGCCCTGGGGATCAGGGATTACTGTCTTGATTACTCTCCTTTCTGGGTTCCCCTCAGGCTCCTCCCCCCATTTCCTGACTGGGATGAAGCCCCTTCGCCTGAGGGACTGGGATCTGGCTTCTTCACAGGCTGCTGAAAGAGCCAGGTGCAAGAGGGTTAACTCCTCTAGGAGCCAAATTTACCAATAGGAGGCAGAAGGCAGGAGGAAGCCTCCTTCTCCCTCCTTCTTGTGGAGAGTTCCCAGGCCTGGGCTCCTGCAGGGCTTGGCTGGAGAGGTCCTGTGTGGCCCAGTGCCAGCCTGTGCCTACCCATGCACTAGGGTCCAGCCTGGCAGCCCAGTGCTCTGTGTTTGCTTCCCATCCTGCCCTTCATCCCTTCACTTTCCTCTCATTCTGTCTGTCCCGGGATTGTACCTCCCAAGGAAAGGTTAGCGCTGAAGCTTTGCCTCAGACTGTTTTCTAGGGAATCTGGGCTATGTCAGCACCTAGATTCAAATGGGACAGAATTCTGGTTCTATATTATCTAACCTGATTTCCTCATTTCACAGGCTCGAAGAAATGAAGCAACTTCTTCCAAGTTTCAGGCTCATGGAAAAGCTATGCCTACTCATTACTTCAACAAATAATTAACGAGCACCTGCTATGTACCAGGCATTATTCTAGCTATTGGGAATGCAGTGGTGAATAAAATGGATAAAACCCCTGCCTTTATGAACATAGCAATTTAAGTGGGAATTGGAGAAAAGGACTATAAATGAGATGAATAAGTGAAATATTCAGAATGTTAGACTGATAAATGCTGATGGTGGTGATTGTGGGTGTTATTGGGATAAACCATGTCCCCCAAAATTTGTATGTTGAAGTCTTAACCCCACTACCTCAGTAAGTGACTATATTTGGAGATAGGGCCATTCCAGAGGTGACTGAATTAAAATGAGGTTAGTAGGGTGGGCCCTAACACAGTATGACTGGTATCCTTATAAGAAGAAGAAATTTGGACACACAAAGAGATACCAAGGATGCCTCCACACAGAGAAAAGACCGTATGAGGACATAGTGGGAAGGTGGCTGGCCATCTGCAAGTCTCAGGAGAAACCGTCCCTGAAGACACCTTGAGTTTGGACTTCCGGCCTCCAGAAGTGTGAGGCGATACATTTCTGTTGTTTATGTCACCTGGTCTGTGGTATTTTATTATGGCTGGCTCAGCAAACCAACACAGTGGGATTTTAATTTCATAAAAGGCATCCCGAGCTGGCCTCACCAAGAAGGTGCCTGCCATCTGAGCAATAATACCCTGAAGGACGAGATGATATGCATTATCTGAAAGGTCAATGCAAGAGCATTCCAGGCAGAAGGAACGGCAGGCTCTGTGGCTCTGATTGGACCAGACCATTTGAAGACAAGTAAGGAGACCATTGTGCATGAAGAAAGCAGAACGAAGAAGAAAATGGGAGGATATGAGGTCAGAGGGGTGAG
The DNA here is from genome assembly GCA_004027555.1 of Craseonycteris thonglongyai. NCBI lineage: Eukaryota > Metazoa > Chordata > Mammalia > Chiroptera > Craseonycteridae > Craseonycteris > Craseonycteris thonglongyai. The sequence goes on from PVKE010009385.1 coordinate 34,980, forward strand.
GAGATGTAGAGAGACATTCTCTGCATGAGATGGGAGAGCTATAACAGAGTTTAGAGCAGTGGTTCTCATTTGGGGGAGAAGAGGTGTTACCCCCAAATGTCCCTTTTGGCAATGTCTGAAGACATTTTCCATGGTCACAACTGAAGGTGGGGTGATAAGAGGTCAGGATAGGATACTGGCATCTAGTGAGTAGAGACCAGGATGCTGCTAAATATAATATCTTATAATGCAATCCCTCCTCCTCCACCAACAAAGAATTACTGGGGCCCACATAGTAACAAGGCTGAGAAGCCCTGGTTTAGAGCCCAAGGTGACTGGGTCTGACTTACATGTTAACAGGATCAGTCTGGCTACATTGAAAGCATCTTTAAAAGTAAAAGAGCAGAAGCAGAGACTCTTAAGCCAGGTGAGAAATAGCAGCCGTTTGGATCATGGGGTCGGAGATCTTACAATGTCAATTTAGTGCTCCTTGTTCTATCCTTCCTGCCTCTTTTGTCTTTCTTTTTTCACCTTCTCTATAAACATCAACAGAGCCCTTACTATGTACTGACCACTGGGTCACCTGCTGGGCAGATGCCAGCAGACATGGCCCATTAGGAACCTTGTCCATTTGCCCAGAGCCAAGCTGAAGACAATGGAGCTCCAGGGAGCGGTTGCGGACTTGTGGCCAGACTTTGGGAAGTCTGCTGGTGGCTGCAGATGGAGCTCCGCAGCCGGGGTCAGCAGCTGACATCTACTCAAACCCTAAAGAAAACACAGAATGAGCACTGGGTGGGTGATGTCACTATCCATCTATCCATCCATCCATCCATCCATCCATCCATCCATCCATCCATCCATCCATCCATCCATCCATCCGGTTGCATAAGCCAACACTTGGAAATCATCCATAATGTCTCTGTCTCCCTGACCTGTTCCCTCTCCCCAGTACATCAGCAGTTCTTCCAATACCTCTTGGATCTGTTCCCATGGCTTCCTCTCTACCATGACTCTAATCCAAGCTACTATCATTTTCTACCAGGTCTCTTTGATGTCACCCTTTGTGCCCCTACAATCCTTCATTAATCAGGATAGAGAGGTCATGCTACAGTAACAGAAAACATAAAATCTCAATGGCTTAACACAATAAAGGTGTATTTCTCACTCATGCAAAAGTAGGTGGGGTTAGGGAAGCTGGGATGGCTCAGCGGGTTAAGTGCTTGCTTTGCAGCCCTGGGGACCAAGAATTGAGTCCCAGCCTGGCCTGTGTGGACCCACATGCTGAACTGGGATGTGCTTCCCTTGCAGGAGGCCCCTAATTTGGCTCTTGCCCAGAGGTTTGGCCTCCCATGCTGAGGCCCTCAGCCCAGTTCCCACCCTGTGGGGACCCTGCCCACCTGTGTGGAATGAAACCATGTTGAAATCTGATGACATACAACTATGGAGGCTGGTCAGGGCCTTCCTCCTTCTCTCTGTCTGTCTCTGTCTCTGTCAAAAGCAATAAAATAAATCTTAAAAAAAAAAAAATGTAGGTGGGGTGGGCCTCCTTCATCAGTTTCACAACTCCCTATATTTTTTCCATAGCAGTTACCATAGTTTGTAAATGTGTATTTATTTACATGACCATTGGACCAATTTCCATAGTTGTTCTTAGGATGTGTGCTCCTTGATGGTAGGGCCTATACCCTAGATCTAGAACAATTCCTGTAACATAGCCAGAATTCTTGAAATATTTTTTTACTATATGAATGGATGAATGCAGTAGCTAAATTACAAGAGGAAGCCCATTGTACTCTTCCCAATTTAAAAAAACGATAAAGTATTTCATGCATAAGTCATCATATGAAATATACATTGTATATGTATATTTTCAGTATGACAATAAAACATTCACATCACCAGCCAGTTCAAAAAATAACACATCACTAGTGCTGTCACAGGTTAAGGGAATTAGGATGTGGACATCTTTGGGAGAGCATTATTCTGCCTCCCACAATAATCAGTTGATTCAGTGCGATTTATCGAATCTTTTCTGAACCTGGGTACAAGGGGACACTGGTCTGCTGGTAATAATTGTAGCAAACACTGATTGCTCACTTTGTGCCAGGAATTTCTCTAAGCATTATATACATATTATCCCATTTAATTCTTTTTTTTTTTTTAAGGTTTCAAATGCACTTTATTTCTTCAATCATGCCATATTTTAATGGACGTACAGTGCTTTCACTTGGCATCAATTATGACTTGGTTTTGAAACAATTCAGTATTACATCAGCTTGGATGATTACTGATCTCTCCATTCCTTTGGGGTGACTCTGCCAACAGGGGAAAGGTTCCATTCTATTCCAATTTGTGTTGCTGTATATGTCCATGCAGTAACACAGAAAGTGGCTCCACTAGCTAATATTGCATTACCATATTTGTCATGGAAATCAGGTGTCCATTTCTGGTGGATCTGCCTTGCCATTGCTTGCTGAATGCTTCGAACTCGGAGATGACTTAGTGCGTTTCTGGCCAAGGGAAACATCGTAAAGTTGAAGACAGAACAGCGGCAATTACAGCTGCTGGTTTGTTGGAAATTCGCGTCAGTGACCCTTGCAAAATGCCCTGAAAAACAAAATGCCCATTTAATTCTTACAACAAGACTTTGTGCTTTATTCCTGTCTTAGAGATGACAGAGTAGTTAAATGCCTTGGCCATAGCAGGAAGGGGCAGAGCCAGAATTCAAAGCCAGGCAGTCAAGCTCCAAAGTCCATGAGCATAACCCCCACACTACAGTTGAATAAACTAATGAATACATTTAGCTTTTCTTAGTTGTGAGCTCAAGCCTAAGTCACCTAACTTCTCTGAGCCTCAGTTTCATTATCTGTAAAATTGAAATAGTCCTGTATCTCTTCTGTACATCACAGCGCTGCTTCTAGGGCACATTGAGACAAGTCTTAAGAAAGCAGTACCGATATGGAAAATGGGCTCCAAAAGCAGTTCCACTGCGTGTCATTGGCAGCCAGGACTGGGGCTCAGGTTTTCTGGCAGCCCCAGAGTGGGTGTGGGTGGGCTACTTCTACCACAAGGTGTTAACTGTAGCAGTTACAGATTCCAGTCATCAAATGGAATATTCCCCTTCATCAACCTCCTGCCCTGTAACAGCCAACATCAAAGCTGTATTTGTGTATTCAATTGTCATTAAGAATGTCATCAAGTCTGAAATGATGCTCTTACAAAATCCAAACGTGAGATAATACTTCTTAGCTGAAACCGGGTAAAGTTTGCAAGGATTATGCAGTATCAGTTACAAATCAAGGGGAAAAGGAGAATTTCAGAAATTGACAGAAAAGGGAGTCTGCAAGGCATTTGCTAAGGAAAACCACCCCCTCTCCTCTTTGCCTCTTCTCTATCCTGATCCTATGAAGATCCACCCTTTTCTGCTTTCCTTCCTTATTAGAATAGGGGTGAGAAAACCTGAATTTCAGCTTTGGGATAACCATTTTTTTGCTTTGAGGTGAGAGAGAGAAAGAGAGGGAGAGAGAAGAAAAAGAGCAAACAGTAGGAGGATCCACTCTACCAGTTACTAGGACATTAAAAAAAAAAAAGCAGTTAAGATCGGTGCAGCACTTGTATAGGAACAGAACTGGATCAACAGAACAGCAACGAGAGCCCAGAAACAGAGACGTGTGTCTATGGAGACCTGGCATTCTATACAGACACTATCACACATCGGAGGGGAAAAGATGGATTGTTTGGTGGGTACCGCTTGGAAAATTGGCTCACTATGTAATGAAAATAATAGCGTATTGCTACTCTGGCTGAATTAAGACCTGACTGTGCTAGGCAAAATTATGACGCTAAATAGGTGAAAATGTAGAATATGTTGTGACCCTGGGTAGTAAAGATCCTTGAACAAGACCCAAAAGCACAACTCTTTGTACCCAAAATAAGCAATTACATCCTGGCGTGTGGCATTCTTAAACAAAAGATGCTTAAACAGGACCCAAAGGCTAAAATTTGATGCATTTGGTACACCAAAATGAAGGTTTTCTCCTACTCTGTAGGATAGCAAAGACCAAGCTAACAGGGTGCATGAAAGATTGGGAGATACCTGTATTTGCAAAGTTCAAGACTGAGAGGGATTAATATTTAGAATATATAAGGACTCCTTCAATTCATTTAGGAAAATAATAGAAAATCTAGCAGAAAAATAGGCAAAGGATGTCAACAGGTACTTACTTCATAGAAGAAAAAAAAATTTCAGTGGTTCTTAATATATATGGAAAAATGGTTAATGTCACTAATCATCACAGAAGTACAAATGAAAATTCTGCGATATTACTTTACCAATGTCAGATTGATATAAATTAGGACATCAGATAATTCCAAATATTACTGTGTACAGTGGGGAAACAGGAATATTCCTATTTTTACGTGCCATTAGTGGGAGTGCAAACTGGCAAAGCCATTTTGGAGAGCAATGTGAAGAAACCAAGCACTACAGACTCTATGACCCAGCAATTCCATTTCTTCCTTATGGTCCATAAGAGACATGTCAAATACCTATCCCAGAATTGCCTGTGGTAACAAGGAACTGCTGGCAACTTAACTTTCCATTATTTAAAGAATTGACAAGTAAAATGTGTTAGGCACACAAATCCAATACAATCAATGGTAGGAATTAATGAACTCCTGAATATGTATGTGTGTGTATGTATGTGTGTGTGTATGTATGTATGTATATGTGTGTGTGTATATGTATGTGTATGTGTGTATGTATGTGTGTATATATATATATGTATGTGTATGTATATATATATATATATATATATATATATATATATCTCCCCATGGAGAGAGACCGCTAAGGCATTATGTTGAGGGAAAAAGAAGAAACAGAGTGAGTTCTTAGCACAAGTATAGATTGAGTATATTAAAAATAGATACATAAGTTAAAAACGGTATCTTTCCAGGATACATACTTGTACTGGGACGTATCTTAAACATATGAGGGTGCAAATGAGGGGTAGGGAAATGGCCTGTGAAGAGGGAATGAGTGGAAAAATAAAAACAAACAAACAAAAACAGCGGGGCCTCGCTGGCTTATGAGCTGCAGAGTAGAATCAACACAATTCACCCCTGAGGTTCAAAAATCGCCCCAGTGCCACTTTCATCGCTTCCTATTCTTAGAAGCAAGTGTAAGCGTCTCAACGTGGCTGCCCAGAGTGGAGCCTCTGCACGAAGGACCTGCCTCTCTTCCACCCACCTGGCCAAGCAAGCACTTGCTTCCCTCCGATTGCACGTCCCACAACCAAAACACGCCCAGGCTTCTATTCGAAATGGCCTTACTCTTCCCATTTCTCTTGCACAAATGTTCTTGATCGTGTAAGATTCAGTTGGGGTCGTCTCCTCTCCAGGATGCCTTTCCTGACCGCCACCTTTCTAGCCCTTTTGGGACCACATTCCCAAACAGCCCTTCCCCACCATCCTGCCGCCCGCGACGGCGTAATTGCTTATTTTGGGTACACACCCTCCCCCAGGGCTGGCGCCGAGCTAGCCCGCTGGGGTGGGCGGCCCCACGAATAACTGGAATGTTACCCAGCTCACTTCTCTCTCCTTTGCTGCTCCTGTAGTTGGTTAAGCCTTTCCGCGCCCGGCCCTCGCCCCCGCCGGTTGCCGGAGGTGGGAGGCTCTGCGCACGCGCCGCGACGTGGGGGCGCTCGGTCGCGGGCAGGGAGCGGAGGGCGGTGACAGAGGGGCAGCGAGGGCCGCCGCGACGTAGCAGGCAGTTGCGTCCGGGCCGCGAGCGCGCCGCGCCCGGGGGGCGGGGCTGAGGCGGGCACTGTGGCACCGCCCTCGCCCCGGGTCCCGCCCCCGCCCTTGCCCCGCCCCCTCCGCTTGCCTGCCCCGCCCCCTCGGCGGCCGCGCTCCCCTTCCAGCCGCTCTCTCGCTGCCCGCCGGGTTCCCGCGGCCGAGAGCGGGAGAAAGTCCTTCTGGTGGGCGGCCGCGGGACTGCGCGCGTCCGGCATCCCGGGGCCGCTCCGGCCCGGGCGGCAAGGGGGCCCGGCGGTCCATGCATCCTCCGCTGCCCGCCGCCGCTGCTATGGATTTCAGTCAGAACAGCCTGTTCGGCTACATGGAGGACCTTCAGGAGCTCACCATCATCGAGAGGCCAGTCCGCCGGAGCCTCAAGGTGCGCCTCGGGGAGGACTAACTGCCTGCTGGGCGCCCGGCGGCTGGCCTTGGCCGCGACCCCCGTCCCGTCCCCCAGCCCGTCCCCGACGTGGACGGGGACCCTCTCGGAGTCCCGCCGGCCTCTCCTCCGGTCGTGTCACCCCGAAACTGCCCCCTGCCGGGCCCCCCTCTCCAACGCTGACGGGGTTCCTCCTACCTGGACCCCGTTCCCGAGGGTCGGGCCTCGGGCTCTCTACCCTGACTCGGGGCTAGCCCCGTGGCCCCACGGCTTCCAGTCCCCGTCCCCAACTCGACCCCGGGAACGGCCGGCCGAGCCCCTGTCACTCGGGCCAGTCCAGCGTCTCCCCCCCGCGCCGCCCCTCTTAGCCGTGACCCCCCGTTGCGGCCCTACCGGGGTACTTCTCCCCGCCCCTGCAGGACTCCCCCTCGGAGCGGCCCCGGCTGATCAGCGGTCCTCTCCTTGGGACCCACTTCCGCGGCCCCCTGGTACTGCCTGGGTTCGGGCCCCAGCCCCACTCCTCAGTCAACACAGCCGTGACTCCTCCCCCCATCTCTCCCCGAGACACCCCAGGTCCCATTCGCCCCCTTTCTAGCATCGGAGCAAGCTCGGGTCCCCCTGTCTCCCAAGTCAGCCCGGGCCTCCCGTCACCTCCCAACCATTGCCCATACCAGAGGCACCCTGCTACCCATCTTCAGAGCCCTCCCAACCCTTTGCCCCCATCCTGAGTCACCACGCGTCCTTGCCTTCCTCTCCTCCCAGCCCCTCCGGGACTCTAGCTGGGACCCTGCTTCCCACCCACCACGAGGGAGTTAACTTTCACTAGTTCCCCCACCCCCACTACTCCCCCACCTCGCAGAGTCATCTTCCCAGCTTCCAAGAGGCTCCAACCCTCACTGCTGGCAAACCCAGTTTACCAGCCCTGCCCCCCAGCCATCCTCTTCTTCACAGCTCTATTAGCCCTTCTCATTCCCACCTGCCCCGATATGTCTCATCTTTGATATCCTTCCAGCCCTAGATTTTATCCCGGCCCCCCAACCCCCAAGATTTCGTTCTTTTTTTTTCCCCCTTCATTCCACTCTGCTGCAGTCTTCATCCATCACCCTTTTAGCATTTCCTGGGGTGGAAAATGCTGGAGAAACAACCTTGGGGTATTAGAGATAAAAAGTATGTGTATATTTTATATATGTATATAAAATTAATCTCAGCAATGTTCTGAAGCCAGTGTGATGATCAAGCTTCAGTCTAAAAGCTAGAAGAGTAAAAAAAAGAAACAAACAAGCAAATACCAAACCCCAAACCTCCACCACCCAAATCTGACAGAGGCAGAGACCTCTGTGGTGGAGGTCATCATCTAGAATCCTCAGACCATTGATTAGTTTTCAGTGATAATGCTTAATTGTGAAATTCCCATTAGTGGCTTGTTGTCATATAGGGTCCCTGGGAGCGTCAGGGGGGACAAGGCTGATGGCTGTTAGTGTGCATAATTTGTATTTTACACTTGACAGACACCAGAAGAAATAGAAAGACTGACAGTTGATGAAGACCTCAGTGATATTGAAAGGGCTGTTTATCTGCTCAGGTATTTCTGAAAGTCTTTCTGTGACGTTGCTGCTCTTTCCCTGTGACTGCAAATGCTTTCTGAAATGCCAATTTATGGTTATTTCAGATTTACTTAACCATTTGAACAGAGTACTTTTGCATGCATAGCACTTAATTATGTTATAAATTAAGATTTAGGTATATAAATTTATAAATTAAGATTTATAAATTTGAGAACCGAAATCAAATAAGATACCTAACTTACAGACTATTGCTTGGAGGAGGAGGAACAGAACAACTAATGGTTTCAGTGGAACCTTACGGTATTCCTTTTTTATTTTCCAGCTTTGGTGGTTCTCATACAACATCCAATAAGTTTAGATGAGACTTAAGAAGATCCAGGGATTAATTTTAAGTTAATTGTAGAGTATAAACCTTACACACTGTTTACTGTGTAGAAAAAGAAATCTACAAATATAGTAGTTTAATTTGTTGCTGAGGATATCCTGTTCATATTATTTTTGCTGTGTGAACTTTATGATGTTTCTTGAGAGATTTTAAAATTTAATTTCATCTACTCTCATTTAAGTTTTATCTCACAAACTATAGAATTGCTTAAGGCAAAAGGTTATTGCAAATATTTACAAATTTTCTCTCAACTATTTAAAAAATTGTGGATTTAGTTTCTTAAAAGCTAATGCAGTGAACATTAAAGAACGTTTCTGTGAACACACTTAATACATAAAATTTCCTAAGGTATTTTGTGTATCTTTGTTTAAAAATTTTTCTTTAACTTGCACGACATTTCCCCCTCTACCTTTTAGTAAATTAGTTTTCACTTTTGTTTTTAAGAATCAGATTTTGAAAACGGGTGTTATTTACCTCTTGGGATGTTTGTCATCCTTGTTTCCTTAGCTTAGGTCTGCTTTGCCAGTTTCAGGTGCTGCCAGCTTTCTTGTTCTTTTCTTTTTGTTTATAGATCATGTTTCTAGTCCCATGCTATTCACTGAAGGATCCTGTAAAAAAAAAAAATCCCATCTCCATGATGTCTATTTTAAAATAGTATTCTTTATTTAGCTGATTAGTGGCATCTTGGGTTTCTGTCTTTAGTTTAGTCAGAATTTTAGCATGCTTACAATTTAGACCATTCTCTCCAATAATTTTATCACTTTAATGTGTTTCTGGGCCTTAGACGTTATGTTGATGTTTTTTGGTAGCATTCTCTCATCATTTCTACCTACTTATTGAAAATAAAACTGTTTTACTTATGTATGAATTAGCAGTGTGTGTTTTTGGTGTTTAATAAAGAATACCAGTGTTTAACTTACTTTGGCATTTCATTGTTATATTTGAAGTACTTTATTTCTTAATAATTAACATGTCCAGTATGGTGAACAATAGTTGTAAGCATCTGCTTTTTCCCACAGGTTTTCTGTTTGGAGTAGGTAGACAATTGATGAAAGTTTGGATAAGTTTGTTTAAACATACAGCAGCTAATGATTTGAAATAAGTTCCTACTTACTCCTACTGAATTCTTTTCTTTGTATAAACGCTGGCTTACAATTAGGAAATGGAGAGTCTTGCTCTACTTACTTGCGACAGCAGATACCACATTCTAGATATCAGTGACAAGCCTTCTTTTTTAGGATAGCTTATTTGTTTTCTATTTTGCTTTTATTGTTTGTTAGCAAACCAGGTCTTCTGAGTTGCCTGTATTTCTCAGACACAGAATACAAGTTTCATCCAGTTCTGGAACTTACAAAGCCCTGATAGAGACAGATGGGTCCTCTCATTCTTGGACAAGAGAATTTTAGAAGAGATCTGATATCTCCTTTAGTTTCTTGTGGCTCATCTACCTTAAAGGAGGTTTGCAAGGTGACTGAGAAGGCAAACACTAGTTTGGTTGTGTCTGGGTTCTCCAGCTGAGTTCTTCTTTTGTATTCCTAACGTCTTACCACCTCCTGGGGGAAAGTGGGATTTCACCTAGGCCTAGCTTCTGAAGGGATAACACTAAGACTGCCTGAAAGGTTCTTTCTTTCCTGGGATGCAGGGAGGGTGTGGGATGTTTTTTGTAGACATGTTCCAAACTTTGCCTCTGTTAAAGCCTCATCTGCTCTCGTGTACTGAGCCTTTTTTTTTTTTAAATGGTAATTTATTGCTTTTTTAAAATTTGTACTCTCCAATGTTGTAGAACCCAATGCTGAGTTCTGCTCCACCCCCCCCCACCCCCCACCCCCGTATTTATAGCTTTATTTTTGAGTGCTTTACTTTTTCCTTTGTATTGGATATTT
>PVKE010009386.1:0-20965 GCA_004027555.1 Craseonycteris thonglongyai
CACTTGTTATCCCTTGTCTTGTTGATGATAGCCATTCTAACAGGTGTAAGATGGTATCTCATTGTGGTTTTTATTTGCATCTCCCTAATTGCTAGTGAAGTGGAGCATTTTTTCATATATCTGTTGGCCATATGTATGTCTTCACGAGAAAAGTGTCTGTTAAGGTCATCTGCCCATTTTTTAATTGGATTGCTTGTTTATTTCTTGTTGAGTTGTACAAGTTCTTTGTATAGTTTTGATATTAGCCCTTTATCAGAGGCATTGTTTGCAAATATCTTCTCCCAGTTGGTTGGTTGCCTCTTTGCTTTGTTGATGGTTTCCTTTGCAGCGCAGAAGCTTTTTAGCTTGATAAGGTCCCATTCATTTATTTGTGCTTTTACTTCCCTTGCCAATGAGGTCAGATTCATAAAGTTCTCCCTGAATCCCAAGTCTATAAGTTTAGTGCCAATGTTTTCTTCTATGCAATTTATTGTTTTCTTTCTTATTTGGAGGTCTTTAATCCATTTTGAGTTAATTTTGGTATATGGTGAGAGATCGCAGTTCACCTTCAGCCTTTTGCATGTGGTTTTCTAATTTTCCCAGCACCATTTACTGAAGAGGCTTTCTTTTCCCCACTGTATATTTTTTGCTCCTTTATCAAAAATAATCTGTCCATGAATTTGTGGGTTTATTTCTGGGTTTTCAATTCTGTTCCATTGGTCCGTGGGTCTATTTTTCTGCCAGTACCAAGGTATTTTGATACTGAGGGTTTGAAGTACAGATAAAAGTCAATCAGTGAGATGCCCCCAGCTTTATCCTTTTTTCTTAGGATAGCTTTTGTGATTCATGGTCTTTTAAGGTTCCATACAAATTTGATGATTCTTTTATCAATTTCTTGAAAGAATGACTGTGGGATTTTGATGGGAATGGCATTGAATCTGTATATTGCTTTGGGGAGTATGGCCATTTTAACTATATTAATTCTTCCAGTTCATGAATATGGAATGTCTTTCCATTTCTTTGTGTCCTCTTTAATTTCTTTTAAGAGTGTCTTATAGTTTTCAGTGTATAAGTCCTTCATGTTCTTTGTTAGAATTATTCCTAGCTATTTTATTTTTTTTGTTTGCAATGGCAAAGGGAATGGATCTTTTCATCTCTCTTTCTGAAGTTTCATTGTTGGCATACAAAAATGCAGTTGATTTTTGGACATTTATTTTCTTTCCTGCAACTTTACTGTATTTGTCTATTATTTGTAATAGATTTCTAATAGAGTTTTTTTTTTTTAAGATTTATTTTATTGATTTTTGACAGAGAGAAACAGAGACAGAGAGAGACAGAGAGAAGTGGGGGGGGGGCAGAGCAGTCTCTATAGTTGACAGCATTAGTTTTCCATATAGTGTCATTCCACAGGTGGGCACAGGGCTGCGCAGGGCAGGAACCGGGCCTCGAGCCTCCCACATAGGTCCCAGCAAGAACTAAACTGGGGGCACACCCCAGTTCAGCATGGGCCGGGATTCGATCCTTGGTCCCCGGGGCTTCAAAGCGAGCACTTAACCTGCTGACCCATCCCAGCTTTTCCTGATAGAGTCTTTAGAGTTTTCTATATAAAGGATCATGTCATCTGCAAAGAGTGACAGTTTAACATCTGCTCTCCTTTTATTCCTTTCTCTTGTCTGATTTCTCTGGCTAGAACTTCCAGAACTATGTTGAACAGCAGTGGTGACAGGGGGCATCCCTGTCTTGTTCCTGATTTTAGGAAAATAGACTTTAGCTTTTCCCCATTCAGTATAATATTTGCTGAGGGTTTGTCATATATGGCCTTTATTATGTTGAGGTACTTTCCTTCAATTCCCATTTTATTCAGTGTTTTTATCATAAATGGGTGTTGTATCTTGTCGAATGCTTTTTCTGCACCAATTGAGATAATCATGTAGTTTTTATCCTTGGTTTGGTTTATGTGCTGGATTACATTGATTGATTTGCGTATGTTGAACCATCCTTGTGCCCCTGAGATGAATCCCACTTGGTCATGGTGAATAATCTTTTTAATGCATTGTTGTATTCTGTTAGCTAAAATTTTATTTAAGATTTTTGCATCAGTGTTCATCAGTGAGATTGGCCTATAGTTTTCCTTTTTGGTGTTGTCTTTCCCAGGATTTGGTATTAGGGAGGTATTGGCCTCATAGAAAGAGTTGGGTAGTACTGCCTCCTCTTGAATTTTCTGGAGTAGTTTGAGGAGGATGGGCGTTAGTTCTTCTTTGAATGACTGGTAGAATTCATTGGTAAAGCCATCTGGTCCAGGCCTTTTGCCTTTGGGCAGGTTTTGGATAGTTATTTCAAGTTCTGTACTGTTGATTGGTCTATTTGGGTTATCCAAATATTCTTAATGGTTCAGTTTAGGTAAACTATATGTTTCTAGAAATTTGTCCATTTCCTCTAGATTGTCAAATTTGTTGGCATAGAGTCTTTCATAATAATCTCTTATGAATGTTTGTATTTCTGCAGTATCTGTTATGATCTCTCTCCCATCATCCCATATTCTGGAAATAAGAGATTTTTCTCTTTGCCTTTTGGTGAGCCTAGCCAGTGGCTTGTCAATTTTATTGATTTTTTTTCAAAGAACGAGCTCTTTGTGGCGTTAGTTTTATGTATTGTTTTTCTGTTCTGAATTTTATTAAGTTCTGCTTTGATTTTTATTAATTATTTTCTTCTGCTGGCTTTGGGAGACCTCTGTTCTTCTTTTTTAGCTTTATAAGATGAGATGTGAGGGTGTTTACTTGTAGATTTTCTTGTTTCTTGAGATAGGCCTGTAAATTTCCCTCTTAGTCCTGGTTTCACTGTGTCCCAGAAATTTTGGTACATTGTGTTTTCATTGTCATTCGTTTCTACAAATTTTTTAATCTCTTGTTTTATTTCCGCTTTTACCCAGTCACTTTTTAATAGCATGTTGTTCAATCTCCACTTATATGTGGATCTCTCTGCACTTGATCTTTTGCAATTGATCTCCAGTTTCAACGCTTTGTGGTCTGAGAATGAACTTGGTATGATTTGGATGCCCTAAAATTTGGTGAGGTTGGATTTAAGTTTTAGGATATGGTCTACCTTTGAAAATGTTCCATGTGCACTAGAGTAAAATGTATATCATTGTGTTACAGGATGGAATGACCTATAAATGTCAATTATGTCCGTTTCCTGTAATGTATCATTTAAAGCTGCAATTTCCTTATTTATTTTCTGCTTAGATGATCTGTCCAGTGTTGTCAGGGGGTTCTTTAGATCCCCTACTATAATTGTATTTTTCTCAAATTCTCCTATTAGATCTGTTAGTAATTGCTTTATAATTTTTGGTGCTTCCTGATTGGGGGCATGTATATTGATGAGTGTCATGTTTTCTTGGTGTATTGTCTCTTTTATCAAAATGAATTGTCCATTTTTATGTCTTATTATTTTTTTTATCCTGATGTCTTTTTCATCAGAAATTAGTATGGCCACTTCTGCTATTCTCTGACTGCCATTTGCCTACAGTATTGTTTTCCATCCTTTTACCCCGAGTCTATGTTTGTCCCTGTGGCTGAGATGTGTCTCTTGTAGGCAGCATATGGTTGAATTTTGTTTTTTAATCCAGTCTGCTACCCTGTGCCTCTTTATTGGTGAATTCAGTCCATTTACATTCAGGGTGATGATTGATATATGAGGATATCCTGTATCCATTTCTTCCTTCCTTTTCATTTTTTTGTTGTCCCTACTTTTCTCCATTTATTTTGATTTCTTGATTCAGGTCGAATAGCCTCCTTCATTATTTCTTGGAGTGCCGATTTTGACCTGGAGAATTCCTTCAACTTCTGTATATCTGAAAATGCCTTAATTCCTCCTTCATATCTAAAGGTTAATTTTGCTGGATAATTAATTCTTGGCTGAAAATTCCTCTCTTAATATTTTGAAGATTGGGCTGGATCCACTCCCTCCTGGCTTGCAGAGTTTCTGCTGATAAGTCTGGTGACAGCCTAATAGGTTTTCCTTTGAAAGTTATATTTTGTTTTTCCCTGGCAGCCTTGAAGATTCTTTTTTTGTCTTTGGTTTTTGTCATCTTCAGAACAATGTGCATTGGAGAAGATCTGCTAGGGTCTAGGAAGCTAGGGCTCCTTTTTTCCTCTTGGCTTTGGGGTTCTAGTTCTTTCCATAGGTTAGGAAAATTCTCATCTACTATTTGTTTTAGTAGACTCTGAGAAGATTTCATCTCGCTTCCTTCTGGTACCTCTATTATTCTAATATTGTTCTTTCTGATGGAGTCAGAGAGTTCTTGTAGGGCTCTTTTATTTCTCTTGATTCTCATTTCCCTTTCTTCTTCCCTCTGTGACATTTCCATGTTTCTGTCTTCGATTTCACACATTCTTTCCTCTAGCTCAGGGGTCTTTAAAGTACGGCCCGTGGGCCGGATGCGGCCCGTGAGGCCCTCTCATCCGGCCCGTGGAGACCTTTTTGTCTGAACAAGATAATATTAAATAAATAATTAAAAACAACATCTATGTTTTGATTCTTTTTTATTTGGACCTCGAGTGTGTAGTTGGCCCCCAAACTTTTGTTTGATAGTTAATGCGGCCCCGGGGCTGAAAAATTTGGAGACCCCTGCTCTAGCTGGTCAGCCTTGTTTCCTATGCTGGTCAATTCTTTTTTCAGCTCTCCCATGATGCCTTTCATTTCGAGGAGTTCCTGTTGGTTGTGCTCTAACTTCTCAATTTTATTGGCAAAGTACTTATTTTGATCAGAAAATTTCTTGTTGGGTCATTTAACTGTGTCTGAGTACTTTCCCAATATTTATTGAGCTTTCTGAGTGTCTTGAGTTTTGCAGCTCTGAATTCTGTTTCACTTAGATTTGATTCCAAGTGTGCAAGCTCCTTTTCTAAAGAATATCCATGAACTTCTGGAGGGGCTTTGGATTCTGAGGTGATCATTGTGTTTGATGTGGTTCTTTTTGCTTTAGGCTTAAGTATGTTTTCCCTCTGGGGGGTTGCCTATCAGATGGGCTTCTCTTTATTTTTTTCTTTTGGGCTCAGCTATGGGATGAGGAGATTTTGCGAGAGGGTCGGGGGAAGCAGTCAGTTTCTGTGTCCTGAGGATGCTCTTCAGGTTGCTGTCTTAGCTTTTAGAAGGCAGTGTAGTGAAGGTGTGGTTTCGGGAGTGGGGGTGTGTGAGAAGGAGCTAGGGTGGGTCTGAGACACAATAGCAGATTCCTCTTTTAGCAGGGCTGCTGGTGGTTCACTGTGGGTGGGGTGCAGCAGCTTGGGTCTTCCCTGCCCCCCCCCTCCCCCCCCATGATCGGCTGCTTTGACTTTAATCACACCTGTGAGCCCTGCCTGCATGGCCGTGGTGCTGGCAGTGGTGCAGGCCCCAGGCTTGGCGGTGCGGGCCGGGGCTTGGCAGAGCCCCGGTTGGTCACCTGGGCTGTGGTGCAGCTGTGGTCTAGTCAGTGGCACTCCAACAGCCCTGGTCGGCTGCGCGGGCGTGGGCGCTGCTGCGGCCCAGTCAGTGGTGCGCTGACAGCCGGCTTGGCTTCACGGGCAGGGGTGCTAGGGCGGCCCAGTCAGTGGCAAGCCCGAAAGCCTTGCCAGGGCACTGGTTGCAGCTGGGCTGGCAGCCGCACTAGGCCTGTGGCTCTGCAGGGTCTCAAAGTCCTCCGGATTCACTAAGCATGTCTAATGCAGCCAAGTGTGCTATCTCCTTGTCCACTCAAGCCGCTGCCCTCAGTCCAAGTGCCCCATTTTCAAAAGGTGCTCACTCACAGTCAACTCTAGGAGCTCAGCTGTATCTCCTCTGTAAATTAGGGGTGCCGAGCTGCTGTGAGCTGGTGCCCTGCTCTCCCCCCACCTGCCCGGAAAGTACAGTCGCCCTGCTCCACAGTCCCTGTTCCACCTCAGACTCCATGATCTGATTAGGGCACCGCGTGCTGTCCCTTGAGTTTGGATGTTAAATTGTCCACCGTCTTGTGGGGCTTCCACGCTCCTTAGGTCTCGGCTTCCAGCCCGCCCTTGCTCTAGCTCCACTTTTACTGTAGTCCCCCAGTCCTCCTTTGTTTTTGCCAGCCTTGTGCCACGCTCCACGTGCATTCCCAATCTGCTTTTTCCCCTTCCCTGTCCTGCTCTCCTCTTTTTCCTCTAACCTTTGGTTGTTGTTCTGCATTGTGTGGTTCTCTCAGTTGAGGGTGTTTCTCAGGGTTTCCCCTGTGGATTCCCCTTTGTTCATAAGTCCCTTCCCAGGTAGGTATCGGGGTTCTCCTCTCATGCTACCATCTTTTCTCCTCTCTAGCTATGATTTAAAACGAAGTCTTTCTCATTTCAAAACTTCATGACTTGGGGAAGCTGGGATGACTCAGCAGGTTAAGCACTCACCTTGCAGCCCTGGGGTCTAAGGATAGAGCCCTGGGGTCTAAGGATAGAGTCCTGGCCCCAGCCTGTATGGACCCATATGCTGAACTGGGGTGAGCTTCCCATGTGGGAGGCCCCTGGTTCAGCCCCCACTGTGCAGGGGCCTGCCTCCTATGCGGGAGGTCCCTGGCCCAGTTTCCACCCTGTGCAGCCCCTGCCCACCTATGTGGAATGAAACCATGTGGGAAACTGATGATTTACAACTATGGAGACTGCTCTGGGCCCTCCTTATTCTCTCTTTCTCTTTCTCTGTCTCTCTCTTTGTCAAAAACAATAAAATAAATCTTTAGGAAAACTCATGACTCTTCTTTCTCATTAATTAGATTCAGCAATATAAAAATAAAGTGTAAATTTGAGCTTATGAACCTGTAGGCTCCTCTGACCTATTTTTTATTTTTTTCCTCCTCCTTTACGTTCCAGACACACACTTCTGTGTGCACTCACACACTCATGCACATGTGTGCACATGAATACACCACTCTTTCTCAAGAATATGAATTCTTCACTGTCAGGCCTGAGTCAAAACAGCTTGAGTATGATCAGTTGTGGTTCTGGGTGTTCATGTGAGGAGACTTTCTCCACATTCAGCAGGGATTATGGGCTTGGGGAGAGTGCTAACATACAGTCCGCAAAAGCAATGGCTTCTAGTTCTCTTTTCCTAAAGGTGGTGGTTATGCCTTTTGTTTCCTGTTAGAAATGTCTTTGTGAGGAACACATGGTTTGCTTGCTGATAAGACATTATTTGTCTTTTTGATGGACTGCTAAAGACTTTGTGTTCTTCACTGTCCTGTATACAGAGATCCTTTTAGAAATTTCCAAAAACAAAACAAAAGCTTGGAATACTTGGATAACTCTGCAGTTTAGTACTTGCCTTGAAATTGCGAGGTCCATAATTAGATTCTGGCCCCAGCCCATGCAACCCCGTGTGCTGAATGGGAGGCCCCCAGTTGGGTCCCACCCTGCATGGCCCCACACCCACCTGTGTGGAATAAAACCATTTCACAACTAATGATGGGCAACTCTGAAGACTGTTCTCTCTTTCTCACTCTTCCATTCTCTCACCTTTTCTTAAACAACAAAATAAAATCTTTAAGGATAGGGAAGCCGGGATGGCTCAGTGGGTTAGGCGCTCGCTTTGCAGTCCCAAGGACCCAGGATCGAATCCCGGCCCTGGCCCATGTGGACCCATATGCTGAACTGGGGAGTGCCCCCAGTTCAGTTCTCACCGGGGTGAGACCCCGGCCCAGTTCCTGCCCTGTGCAGCCCCACTCCCACCTGTGGAATGAAACTATGTGGAAAAACCAATGATGTGCAACTATGGAGACTGTTCTGGGCCCTCCCTCTTCTCTCTGTCTCTGTATCTTTCTCTGTATCTCTCTCTCTCTCTCTGTCGAAAACAACAAAAATAAATCTTTAAAAAAAAAAAAATCTTTAAGGATGGATTTAAAAAAGAAATAAATAACTTACCAGATAATAAATACAAAATTAAAAAACGGGGAAGCTGGGATGGCTCAGTGGGTTAAGTGCTCACTTTGCAGCGCCTGGGACCAAGGATCGAATCCCGGCCCCGGCCCGTGCGGACCCATATGCTGAACTGGGAGCTCCCCCGGTTCAGTTCTCGCTCTGTCTCTGTATCTCTCTCTCTCTCTCTCTCTCTCTGTCAAAATAAATAAGTAAATAAATAAATATTAAAAATATATATATATTAAAAAATTTTTTTTTTAAATTAAAAAATGTAAAATTTAAAACAAAAGTACGTGTTTACTACTATAGGGGTAAAAGTGATAGCTAACATTTACTAAATGCTTAATGTGTTAGTTATTATTTCTCCAATTTGAAGAGAAAGCAAAGGCATAAGGATGTTAAATATATTGCCTAGGGTGAGGGGCAGGGCTCACCTAAGTAAGATAAACTATAGGATGAATAGAGCACAGAGGATTTTTAGTGCAGTGAAAATACTTTGTATGATATTATAATGATGGATATATGTCCTTATACTTGTGTCCAAACCCAAGGAATGTATAACACCAAGATGAAACCGAAGGTAAAATATGGATTTTGGGTCAGTGTAAGTTTAGCCTTGGTAACAACAATAAAAACGTACTATTCTGGTGAGTGATGTTGATAATGTGGGAGGCTATGCATGTATGGGGACAAGGCATGTACAGCAAATCTCTGTACCTTCTCTCAGTTTTATTGTAAACCTAAAACTGCTCTAAAAAATAAGTCTTTTAAAAAAAGGAATAAATGGAAGATAACATGAAGACAAGAAACTTAAATAATTCTTTTAGGAAGCTTGAATGTGTACCTCTCTTTACTTGTTACTAGGGCTGAGCCTGAAACAATGTCAGAGTCAAACTCTGTCTTTCTTGCTTAAAGACTTTCTAGGCTACTACTGCCAGGTGATCTTTCTTCTCAATTCCTGTCTGTTGCATGGACAGTATATTTAGAATTATACATAAATTGCTTTGTATTTTTAGTTTAGATTTTACTTTTTTAGTTTTGAAAGATTGTAAGCATACAAGAGAAAGGATAGACTTGAGAATTTCTTTTCTGTTAACAGTAGCAGCTCAGACACATGGGTAATAGGCATTCAGTATATTTTTATATATTAGCTAGTACTCATTAAAGAAGTGACTATCTAAACCAGTACTACCTGAAATTGATTATCATGCATTGATGGTAAATTCTAAATTACTATGTAAGTTTCTATAAAATATTACCAATTGTACCTGGTGTTAAATTCTTCACTGAGAAAATTCATTTGGATTTTGTGGTTGTGGTTGGGCGACACACTACAGTCTGGAGTCTACTTATATTTTCATGATTTTAACTTCTGGTTTGTCATACCATTGACGTCCATTCACCTTCTTTGATAGTTGTGTCTTTTTATGCTTTTTATCTTAGAAAGAAAATAAAATACACATCTCCAAGATTCCTAAAAGAATTACTCAGGTCTCCTATTTTCACTTCACCTTCCAATTACTTATCTTTTTCTTAAAAGACTAAGCAGTTTTAGGGAAGCTGGGATGGCCCAGCAGGCTGAGCTCTCACTTTGTAGCCCCGGGCACCAAGGATTGAATTCCAGCCCTGGCCTGCCCGTACCCATATGCTGAACTGGGGTGTGCTTCCAATGTGGGAGGCCCCCAGTTTGGTTCTCACCCTCCGGTTCGACCCCCAGCTCGACAGGGCATTCCTCCCATGCGCGATGCCCCTGGCCCAGTTCCTGCCTTGCGCGCCCCCCGCCCACCTGTGTGGAACAAAACTGTTGTGTTAACAGTAGCAGCAGCAACTGTGTTGAAAACTGATGACATACAACTATGGAGACTGCTCTGGGCCCTCCCCCTTCTGTCTATCTCTCTCTGTCTCCATCCTCTCTCTGTCAAAAACAATTTAAGAAAGCCTTAAAAAAAAAAAAGGCAATTTTAGGTTTACAATAAAATCAATAAGAAAGTATAGAGATTTGCTACATATTCCTTGCTCCAACATGTAGATAGCTTCCTGCATTATCAGCATCACTCACCAGAATGGTAGTAAGGCTAAACTTGTGTTGACATATCATACCCCAAATCCCTAGTTTACCTTAGGTTTCATTCTTGGTGTTACACATTCCTTGGGTTTGGATACATGTATGACATATATCCATCATTATAATATCATACAAAGTATTTTCACTGCCCTAAGAGTCCTCTGTGCTCTAATTTATCTCACCTCCCACACCATTACCACCCCTGGCAACCACTGATCTTTTTACTATCTCCATAGTATTGCCTTTTTAAGAATGTTATATGGGTGTAATCATACAGTGTAGCCCTTTTGGATTGACTTCTTTCACATAGTAACATGTATTTAAGGTTCCTTTATGTTTTTTCATGAGTTGGTAGCTGTTTTCTTTTTAGTGGATGTACCACAGTTTATTTACCCATTCACCTGTTGAAGAACATCTTAGTTACTTGCAAGTTTTGGCAATTATGAATAAGCTATAAACAGCCATGTGCAGGTGTTTATGTGGATATAAGTATTCAACTCCTTTGGGTAAATACCAAAGAGTGTGATTGCAGGATTGTATGGTAGGAGTATGTTTAGTTTTGTCAGAAACTGCCAAACTGTCTTCCAAAGTTGCTGTAACATTTTGCACCATTTATTCTTCAAAGCACACCAAATGCTAGGTTCCATGGATTTCTTTTATCTGGCAATCTCAATTTTCTCAAATCCAAAACACTTTTCTGTCTCTTCTGGCTTGATCCAGTTTAAATGTTGAAGGTATTCCTAAGATTTCTACCTGGAGCATTTCTTCTTATTTTTACATACTTTCCATGGACAGTCTTTTCCAACTCTCATACCTTCATGCACTATTTTTGTTCTACAGTTCCTGAATTTATATTTCCACCTCACCTCACTTTCTTAAAACTCTAGACTCATACAGTTCCTTTCTATTGATGATTTTTACTTCTGTTATTCTGTATGCATCATCACAATACTAACATATGAAAATCAAATTTAGTATTAGCAATTTACTGCTCTCCAGATGTATTTCCTGAATTCCCATTCTAGTTAAATATACCTCTCTTTAGTTAGCCAAACCAGATACTTAGGGTCTTTTTAGACTCTGCCATCACTTTTATTTCTAACATCTGAGGGTCCACAAGTGTTGTTATAATGCCCTCCTCATTTTCTTTCAAGTCCCCTTCTATTCCTATTACCACTCACATCCTCTTTATGTCTTGCTTCGATTATGGAAGAGCCTTGTAGCTAGCTGCTTTTCCTACCTGCAGGCTTGAATACTTCTGCTTTCCCATATTAGAGCATATTCTTCAGAATGTTGTTTGGGTAATCATTCCATATTGATATCTGATTAGTGGCTCCCTTACTGCCTCAGAATAAAGCCAAATGCCTTGCTGCGGTCTGCAAGGTCTGTCTACAGTCTTTTGCTGCTGACTGTAGATTTTCCTGCAGGTGCTCTGTTGTCTTGGGCTTCATATTTGCAGACCTCCTGCTCCTTTCTGCTGTACTATATTTTTTCCTCAGCCTAGTTAACTTATACTTAGCACTTAGCTGTAGATGGCAGATCCTGATTTAAGTACAGCTTCTTTCTCCTTCCCTTCTCCTGTGCCTTACCTGACTTTGTTGTTTCTCTAATGTCTTTCTCATGGAGACTAAGCAAAACTTGGATTATAATGTTTCTACTATGATTTATAACTATTTTGTTCTGCATGTGAGTCCCTAACACAGGCCACATGTGATTGGTTATTTGTTAACAAATGTTGAAGGATAAATTGTTGTTGACATTAGAACAACATGCAAAACCAGTAATAGGAAAATAATAAACCTACCACACTTAAGAGTTTTAGTGTGTGTCTGGGCAAAAACAAAACATCACAGAAGAAAGTTTGGGTCATCTCTCCAGTTAGTCTGTGTGATATGAGATCTTGTTTATAATCCAGTTTTCAAAAAAAATCTTACTTTAGTCATTCAGAAATTTGAGTAGGTAAAAGAGGAAACATTTTAGGAATTTTCTTATATAGTTCCTGATGATGTTAGCAATTTAAAACTAGTCTCTGGAAAATATTATATTGAAATTGTACTGAAAAGTCAAGTATTTATCTCTATCTCTTTAGTAAATTAAGTGGTTTATACCTGAGGAGACAATTTTCTTTATATTTGGTTTACAATAAATAGTGAATATTATTTACCTCACATTAAAATTCAAAATCCAAAACAATATTTTTTCCCCCAGTAGGTATTAGATTATAGTGACTGTCATCATCTATTCAGATTGGTATTATTCAGTTTTCAAAATTGATTGTATAGCACATTTCTTTTAGTTTACTGAAGGAAGTGTGAAATATTTGTACTGAATTTGGTAGATTCTGTGAGATAATTAAGTTTTTATAATTAGCTTAATGATCTCTTCTTGTCTTTGGGTTTATGGCTTAAGTACTGTGGATTTTGTGCCAAAATAGAAGTTTAAGCTATAGATATTATCTCTACAAAGTTATTTCAATGATTGCAATCATAAGGGAATAGAATAATAGGTATATGTGATTATGGACTTGAATAAAGAGTTCTTCAAATTTAATTGCATTTCTCTTAATTTTTTTTTCAGACGAGTTCTACGGAAATTTTGGAGTATTCATCAGATAGTGAAAACAAAGATGACTCGGAAAATGCCTTATTCATTGATTCAGAATCCACTCACAGTTATTGCATGGATTTTGGATCAGATGAAAGACAGGTTATGGAGAGACTGATAAGCACGAGGACAAAATCTACAGAAAAATTTTTGTATACACCCCAGAAACAGGCAAAGTTTCCCAGGATTTCTGAAAATTCAGCAAAGAAGACAAAGCTTTTAAGGTTAAATTATTATTTTTTTAAATACATTTTAAAAGAGATTTTCTTTCTATCAAGACCCAAATACCTAAAATGTTAATTTAAAAATTATTACTTACTTGGGAAGAAAAACTGAGAGAATAGAATTGTATTTCCTATAAGCCATTATGGAAGTTCTAAGTTGTGGAGATGATTTATGAAATTTTTTCATCCAAGTTGAACATTCACTGTTTGTCATAACCCACTTACATGCGTGAGTACTTTCTGAATGCAGATTGGATTTTTGGGTTTATCAAATTTTATTGAGCATCAGTATTTCAGGTGCTGTCTTAGTTAAGACAAGTAAATGACTATTCTTCTTTTCAAGTCATATATATTCTAAAGAGGGAAATAGAAGTAAATATAGACTATTCAGATTTCCTTTTTGATTTTGGTTACCAGAGAAACATTCGCAAATGCAAAGATGTATGAGAGAATGAGGAATCGCAGACAGGAAACAGGCTGGTGTGTATGTAAGAGGGTCCAGCAGGACAGGTGAAGGAGCCTGTGGTGTACCATGTAGGGGGCATGTCCCAACCTTATGTAATCAATGGTCTCTGTGTTCTAATTAGAACAAAACAATAGAATCAAAAGCCTAATGAAAGTGAGGAGAATTTGTGGGAAGCAGTGCCACTAAAAGTAAGTCTAATAGAGTGTCTCAAGGAAGGAGTTTCAATAGATAGAGTAAATGTGGGAATGAAGAGCACAGTTTTTGGATCTGTTTAGGATATGTCTACATCAAGACGGCACGTACAATGATACACACTGAGAAAAGTTCAATGGCAATGTTGTGGACTACTAGGGGAGGAAAACGGGGGACCATGGCTCAAGAAATGCCCAGAACTCAAGGAGTGGAGATGGTGCTGTGAATTTTCTGCTAGGAGCTGGGATTCGAGGCAGGAAAGAGTATAGTTGTTAGTGGCATAAAAGGGATCCGATGGTCTAAAGAGATTTCAGAGAAAGGGCGAGACAGATTTATAGAATAATGAGGAAGACTCAGCAGAGACAGAGAAGATAGGAGTAATTGTTCTATCAGTGCCCAAGAAAGGAAGTGGGGAGCAGGGGCTGTGGGGGAGAGGCCTATCTTGAGCATAGGAATGGAGGGGAAGCATATAAAGATGTGACTGAGTCTGGGGGGATGGCATAATATAGTGATTTGTTTTATGCCTGTTCACATAAATATATTTACTTATTTACTTAAAATAAAACAGAAGGACTTATACCCAGAGTGAGGAAGTTATAGCCTCAAAAGAGAATGGTGGTGGTTTGTAGTAGTCTCTGGAAAGAACAGGAAAGTAAGCCAATTAATATGATTCAAATATCCTTGTTGAAATTAATTCCTTGCAATTATAGCAAGTCATGTCCCCAACCCTCTTAATTGTCTGCTACTTGCCTAGTGCTGTTTCAGGTAATGGAGAAACAACAGTGAACAGAGGTAACTAAAGCCCTGTCTGTGTTTGGGGAAAGGCTGATAGTGAACCAAGAAGTAAAGTAGAAATATTGTCAAAAGGAGATAAACTTAATGGGAATAAAAGTAGAACAAGAGTGATAAGAGAATGGTCCCGACGCAGGGGTCCTCAAACTACAGCCCACGGGCCACATGCGGCCCGCCGAAAACATTGATCCGGCCCGCCAGGTGTTTTTGCTGCCACTGCCTGTCCTGCTTAGCAGCCTACTCGTCCCGGGCCCACAGTCCAGCCTTCCAACGGTCTGAGGGACAGTGAACTGGCCCCCTGTTTAAAAAGTTTGAGGATGCCTGATAGGGAAGGGCATTTCAGTTTGAACAAGAAGTCAAGAAAGCCTCTTATAATGTGATTTATTGAGCAGGTGGGAAAATACAGAAGGATGGTGCAGGGACTTCACATAGACTTAACAGACATTCACAGGACATTTCATCCAATAACAGCAGGTAACACATTCTTCCCAAGAACACAGGAACATTTTTTTTCAGGATAGACTCCCATGTGTTAGAACACAAAACAAGTGTTACTAAATTTAAGATTGAAATCATATCAGCATCTTTCTTGACCACATTGGCTTAAAAGTAGAAAATTAATTACAGGAAGAAAAATGAAAAATTCACAAATATATGGAGATTTAAAAAGCATGCTTCTGAACAACCAATGGGTCAAAAAGAAGAAATCTAATGACAAAAATAAAAAATACCATGATTGAAAAAAAAATGGAAATACAACATACCAAAATTAATGGAATGCAGCAAAAGCAGTTCTAAAACAGAAATTCATAGACATAAATGCCTATATTCAGAAAAAAGAAAGACCGCAGATAAACACACAACTTATATACACTTCATAGAATCATAAAAAGAACAACAAAGTAAGCCCAAAATTAATAGAGAAAAGGAAATAA
This sequence comes from Craseonycteris thonglongyai, assembly GCA_004027555.1. Taxonomy (NCBI): domain Eukaryota; kingdom Metazoa; phylum Chordata; class Mammalia; order Chiroptera; family Craseonycteridae; genus Craseonycteris; species Craseonycteris thonglongyai. Next base: position 15,144 of record PVKE010009386.1, read on the forward strand.
TAAAAATCAGAGCAGAAATATAGAGACCAAAAAGACACCAGAAATGATCACTGAAACTAAGAGATAAGCAGAATAGACAAACCTTTAGCTACACATACCAAGGGGAATAAAAGAAGACTCAAAATTAGATATGAAAGAAAAGTAATTACAACTGGTGCTATACAAAGGATCATAATCTACAATGAACAATTTATATGTCAAAAAGTGGACAACCTTTGGGGAAGCCGGGATGGCTCAGTGGGTTAAGTGCTCACTTTGCATTGCCGGGGACCAAGGATCGAGTCCCAGCCCCGGCCCGTGTGGAACCATATGCTGAACTGGGAGGTCCCCCAGTTCAGTTCTCTCTCTGTCTCTGTATCTCTCTCTCTCTCTCTCTCAAAAAACAATTAAAAATAAATGAATTAATTAAAAAAAGAAAGTGGACAACCTAGAAGAAAATGATAAATTTCTAGAAACACATAACTTAGTAAGACTGAATCAGGAAGAAACTGAAAAAATGAATATTAGAATTACTTGTAAGAAGATTGAATCAGCACTCAAAAACCTCACATCCAAGGAAAGTGCAGCAGCAGATGGCGTCACTAGTGAATCCTACCTAACCATTAAAGAATTAATACGAATCCTCTTAAACTCTTTCAAACTGTAAAAGAGAAGGGAATACTTCCAAACACATTTTAAGAGGCTAGCATTACCCTGAAACCAAAACCAGGCAAGGACACTATAAGAGAAGAAAATTACAATCTAATATTTCTGATGAACATAAACCCAAATATCTTCAGTAAAATATTGGCAAACCATATTTAACAGTATAGTAAAAGGTCCCTGCACCATTATTGATTGACATTGGTTCCTGGATGCAAGGATGATTCAACATATACAAGTCAATCAACATGATACACCTGATGAACAACATGAAGGTGATAAATCATGTGAGCATTCACCAGATACAGAAAATGCTTTTGACAAATATCCATTTATGATAAAAGATTTCAATAAGCTGTGTATAGAAAGAATGTACTTCAACATAAAAAGGCCACATATGACAAGCCCACAACTGACATACTCATTGGCGAAAAGCTGAAAGCCTTTTCTCTAAGATCAAGAATAAGACAAGAATGTCCACTCAACACTTTTTTAATTCAACATAGTACTGAAAATCCTATCCAGAGCAATTAGGCAATTAAAACAAAAGGCATTCAGGGGAAGCTGGGATGGCTCAGTGGGTTGAGCGCCAGCTTTGCAGCCCTGAGGCCTGGGGATCGAATCCTGGCCCCGTCCCATGCGGACCCACATGCTGAGCTGGGGTGTGCCCCCAGTTCAGTTCTTGCTGGGGCCTATGCTGGAGGCTCCCGGCCCGGTTCCTGCCCTGTGCAGTTCTGTGCCCACCTGTGGAATAAAACTATATGGAAAACTGATGCTGTCAACTGTGGAGACTGTTCTGGGCCCTCCCCCTTCTCTCTGTCTCTCTCTGCCTGTCAAAACACCAATAAAAATAAATCTTTAAAAAAAAAAAATAAGGCATTCAAATCAGAGAGGAAGAAATAACACTGTCTCTGTTTACAGATGACATTATATTATATATAGAAAACCCTAAAGATTCCACTAAAAAACTTAAAACTAATAAATGAATTCAGTCAAGTTGTAAGATGCAAAATCAACATACAAAAATCAGTCATGTTTCTATACACTAATCACAAACTTTCCACAAGACAAATTAAGAAAACAATCCCATTTACAGTTACATCAAAAAGAATAAAATATATACCTAGGCATAAATGTAAGGAAGTGTAAGACCTATACACTGAAAAGTATAAGACATTGATGAAAGAAATTGAAGAAGACAAAAATAAATGGAAAGGTATGTCATGCTTGTGGTTTAGAAGACCTAATACTGTTAAAATGTCCATACTACCCAAAGCATTCTATACATTCAATGCAGTCTCTATAAAAGTTACAATGGCAGGTTTTACAGGTATATATTAAAAAAAATTTTTTTTAATTGTAAAATGCATGGAACCACAGAAGACCCCAAATATCCAAAACAGTCTTGGCAGAAAAAAGAACAAGTCTGGAGGCATCAGACTTTCTGATTTCAAACTGAACTACAAAGCAATAGTATTAAATACAATGTGGTGTTGATATAGAAACAGACACTTATTTCAGTGGAACATATAGTAATTATGGAAATAACCCTATGCATATATGGCCAATTACTTTGCAGCAAAGGGGCTAAGAATATACAGTGGAGACAGGGTAGTCTTATTGATAAATGGTGTTGGGAAAATTAGATAGCCATATGTAAAAGAATAAAACGACCCCGTTTTATACCATACACAGAAATCAACTTAAAATGTATTAAAAACTTGAATGTAAGACCACATAAACGTTTTAGGTAAAAATATGGGAATCAGGCTCCTTAGGCTCCTTGACATTGGTCTTAGCAGTGATTTATTTGGATTTGACAACAAAAGCAAAGACAACAGAAGCAAAAGTAAATAAGTGAGACTACATCAAATTAAAAGCTTCTGCACAGCAAAGGAAACTATCAACAATATGAAAAAGGCAACCTGCTGAATGGGAGAAATTATTTACAAATCAAATATTTGTTAAGAGGTTAATATCCAAAATACATAAGGAACTCGTACAACTCAATAGCAAAAGCAAATTTATCAGATTCAAATGGGCAGAGGAAATAATATACCCTGTTCTATGGAAGACACCCAAGTGGCCAGCAGATATATGACAGGTACTCAGTATTGCTAAGCATTATGGTAATACAAGTAAAAATTTAATGATATATAAACTCACCTGTTAAGAAGATGAGATAACCACTGGTGTGGATATGGAGAATAGGGGAACCATGTGCAGTAGATTCTCAGTTAACTGGCATGCATGGGGGTTGGTAGATGACAAATAAATGTAAGCAGACCCTCTGTTAACTGGAACTCAACCAACCTGCACTTCAAGCAAGCGGCAAAATGTGATTGCTTGAGAATGTCAGTTGCTTGAGTTCTGTTTAACCAAGAGTCCACTCTACAATGCTGGTGGGAATGTAAATTAGTATAGCCAGTAAGGAAAACAGTATGGAGGTTTCTAAAAAAATTTTAAATAGAACTACCATATGATCCAGCAGTCTCAGTTCTGGGAATATACAAGTAGTCACAGGAAATGAAAATAGGATATTGGAGAGATATTTGCACTCCCATGTTCATCGCAGCATTATTCACAATAGCCAAGATATGAAAACAACCTATATCTTAACCAATGAATGAATGAATGGATAAATATATGTGAAAAATTCTATATACAATGGAATATTATTCTGCGATCAGAAAGAAAGAAATCCTACCATTTGTGACAACATGGATAGAACTTGAAGGCATTGTATTAAGTGAAATAAACCAGAGAAAGACAAAAACTAGATGGGATGCCTGCTAAGTGGAATCTGAAAGCAAACCAAAAAAAAGTCAAACTCATCAAAACAGTAGAAGAGCGGTTGCCTTCTACTCTGGGTGGAGCTGGGGGGTTGCATATATATGGAAAGTTTGGCAAAAAGGTACAAATTTTCACCCATAAGATCTAATATAAAACATGGTGACTATTTTTGACAGCACTATATTGTATAATTGAGATTTGCTAAGGAGGTAGAAGTTGAATGTTCTTACATAAGAAAAAAGCATAAATATGTAAGGTGATAGATGTGTTAGTTAACTAGATGGGAAAATCCTTTTACAATATACACATATATCAAGTGATCGCAATGTAAACTTCACATATCTTACTATTTTATCTGTCAATTATACCTCAATAAAAGTGACCCCAAAAAAGAAAATTAAAAAGAAAAAAGTTAATTTGCATGTTTGCTCAAAGACCTCCCTGAGCCTCCTATATAACTTTTTTTTAATACAGATAGATTTTTACTAGAATTATTGTTGTTTAGAAATTATAATATTTCAATTCCTAAGTTCTGGTGCATGTGAACAGAATTCCCTGCAGGAATTCTCTAATCAGATTGGAGCAGAGGTATTATGTGAACCACTGGTGTAGCTCCTAAAGACTAAAATCGTGAGTCAAAATGCTGATTCTATCTTATGGCACCAGATACTCCCACATGTAGAAAATTATTCTCTATTCATTTTTCACTCTTGCTTTTTACCTTTTGTCTTATAGTCCAGGGATCCCCAATCCCCTGGGCCACAGCCTGGTACTGGTCCATGTCCTTTTAGGAACCGGGCCTCACAGCAGGAGGTGAGTGGTGAGTGACTGAGAGAAGCTTTATGTATTTATAGTCACTCCCCATCTCTCGTTTTACTGCCTGAGATCAAGGGCAGCATTATTAGATTCTCATAGGTGTGTGAACCCTAATGTGGCTTGTGCATGCAGGGATCTAGATTACATATTCCTTATGAGAATTTAATGCTTCATAATCTGAGGTGGACCTAGGTAATGTTGCTAATGCTGGGGAGTGGCTGCAAATAGAGATGAACATTAGCAGAGAGGTTTGACTACACAGAGACCATAATAAATCAATTGTTTGCATACTCATATCAAAACACTATCAGTGAGTAGCAAGTGACAATTAAACTGTATCTTGTGGCAGGCTTTAAGTCGGAATCTGATGCTTATTTTAGTCCACACATGGCCTGCCCATTATTTTATTTACTACTTCCATCTACGTCTTTCCTGCACTGCCACACCTGTCTCAATCACGGTTTTGATAAGTGCATATTTTAACCCCTACCCAAATGAGTAAAAAACCAACATAACTGAAGTTTCTTTGAAAAGGGGGAAAGACCCAATGATGAGACAGCAGAGGACTCTTAAGACGGCCAACAAAAAGAAAGCCACCTTTAAAAGAAAATATCAAGAGTCCTACATAAATTATAGGTTAATTGCATCAGATGAGACACAGTCATCAAGCTTGCTTATAATATGTGGCAAACGGTTATCCAGTGAAGCCATAAAACCGTCAAAACTTCTTCGCCGTGTAGAGACCAAGCATCCTGCATTAAAAGACAAGCCTTTGGTGTTTCTCAAAAGAAAAACATGTGAACTCAAAGAACAGAAGTACTTATTGAAGGCCACCACTTCATCCAATGTGTCTGCACTGAGAGCATCATTCTTAGTGTCTAATCTGAAGCTAAGAAATCCTTTACTATTGGTGAAGAGCTGATCCTGCACGCTGCTAAAAGGACATTTGTCTTGAACTTTTAGGAGAGGCTGCAGTTCAAAAGGTGGCATGTGTTTCTCTTTGGGCTAGCACCATAACCAGACAAATTAATGAAATAGCAGAGGATATTAAGGGACAATTGTGAGAGAGGATGAATGTCACCGTGGTACACAATCCAGGTTGATGAGTCTACCAATGTTGACAAAGCAGAAATGCTTGTTTTTGTGCAATATGTTTTTCAGGAGGATGTTCATGAGGATATGTTATGAGCATTTTTGTTGGCAACCAACACCACAACTGCAAAACTATTCAAGTCTTTGAATGATTACATATCAGGAAAACGGAGCTGGTCATTTTGTGTCAGTATATGCACAGACGGAATGGCTGCCATGTTGGGATGGCTTTCTGGTTTCATTACTTGCATCAAAGAGGTTGCTTCTGTTTGTGAGTCTACACACTGTGTCATCCAGGGAGAAATGCTGCTTAGTTGAAAAATGTCACCTGAACTTAACAGTGTTTTGCAGGATGTGATTAAAATTATCAACCACATTAAAATACATGCCCTTAACTCACATCTGTCTGTACAGCTCTGAGATGGATGCAGAGCACACATGTTTTTTCTTATACACAGAAGTAAGATGGTATTCTTTTT
>PVKE010009386.1:21065-45128 GCA_004027555.1 Craseonycteris thonglongyai
TTTTTTTATATTTATAGAGAGTAATTATTTTATCTTCAGTGCATATTTATTTCTATTTTACTTTTGACAGATAGAGAGAGAGACAGAGACAGAGACAGCTAGAGAACCGAACTGTGGGAACTCCCCAGTTCAGCATGTGGGTCCTGCCTGGGCCGGAGCCGGGATTCGATCCTCGGTCCTCGTGGCCCCAAAGTGAGCGCTCAACCCGCTGAGCCGTCCCGGCTTTCCCCGGGATGGTATTCTAAAGGAGGATCACTGGACTGAATTTTTGAGTTTTAAGAGCTGCTCCAGAATTTTTTTTTTAGAAAAACAGTCACTGGAGATGCTGGGATGGCTCAACAGGTTAAGTGCTTGCCTTGCAGTCTTGGGATCCAAGGATTGAATCCTGGCCCCAGCCCATGCAGACCCATATGCTGAACTGGGGTATGTTTTCCATGTGGGAGGCCCCCAGTTCGGTTCTTGCCAGGGCAAGCTTCCCATGTGGAAGGCCTCCGGTTTGACCCCCAGCTCATCGGGGCGTGCTTCCCATGTGGGAGGACCCCTGCTTGGTTCTTGCCCTGCATGGTCCCCACCCACCTGTGTGTAATGAAACTGTGTAGCAATTGATGACATACAACTATGGAGACTGCTCTGGGCCCTTTCCCTTCTCTTTATCTCTCTGTCTTTGTGTATCTCTGTCAAAAACATAAAATAAATCTTTAAAAAGAAAAAGTCTCCACTAGCACGACATTTCAGTGACACCGAATGGGTTGCAAAACTTGTGTTCAAGTTGGCAGATAAAGTGTCTGCATTCAAAGCTGAATTGGAATTCTGAGAGCAATGAGTGAACATTGGGATTTCTGACATGTTTCAGACATTAGCAGAAATTTTGAAAGAGACTGAGCCAGGGCCTTCTTTCTCCCAGCTGGTGCATGATCACCTATCTCAGCTGTTAAAAGCATTTGAGCCTTACTTCCCAATCACAAAAGACCCCTGAACTGGGAAAGAATGGATCCGCAACCCATTTATGAATATGCCAGGTGGATTTGACTATGCCCGTGAAAGAAGAGAATCATCTGCTTGAGATAACCATAAAAGTATGTTTGAGGTAACTTCAAATCTCTGTATGTTCTGGATTAAAGTCAAGATGGAATATACTGCGATCGCCACAAAAACAGTGAAAAGCCTTCTTCCATTTCCAACATACTGTCTTTGTGAATCAGGGTTTTATGCAGTGACAGTGACCAAAATGAGATCACGGAGTGTGCTTGACATAAGCAACACACTTTGTGTGTCATTATCTCCCATCACCCTCAGATAGAACCCTCTAGTTGCTGGAAAGCAAGCTCAGTACATGTTTATGGAATAAAGTAAACTAAGACAGACTAGAAAGAAAGTCAAATTGAAGCAGAAAACTGGGCTTTTAATCTTTAAAAAGTAGGTTACTGATCTAAGAGGATTCGGCTTCTAGAAAGCGGCTATAATGCCAAATAAGTTAAAATTTGCATGTTTTATCTTCTGTCTCTGGTTGGAAGGTATAATATATAAATATTGAACTATTCTGAAACTCTTTAAAACTACACTTAATACATTATAATTTATTAAACAGAGGCGGGCTAGCAGAAAGACTAAATGGACTGCAGAATCGAGAGAGATCTGCCATTTCTTTGTGGAGACATCAGTGTGTTTCTTACCAAAAGACACTTTCAGGTAAGGCTTGCACTGGTATCTGAGTGGGTAAAAAACATGCCTTAAAAGTATTTTTCATGACTTTAATTTTTTCCCGGTATCCCGTAGGTTTCAAAAATTGTTTCAAAAGATGAGTCTATTTTTTTTTTTTTTTAAGATTTATTTGTATTGTTTTTGACAGAGAGAAAGAGAGAGAGAGAGAAATACAGAGACAGCGAGACAGTGGAGGGCCCAGAACAGTCTCCATAGTTGCACATCACTGGTTTTTCCACATAGTTTCACTCCATAGGTGGGAGTGGGACTGCACAGGGCAGGAACTGGGCCGGGGTCTCACCCCGGTGAGAACTGAACTGAGGACACTCCCCAGTTCAGCATATGGGTCTGCACGGGCCGGGGCCAGGATTTGATCCCTGGTCCCCGGGACTGCAAAGTGAGCACTTAACCCACTGAGCCATCCTGGCTTCCCCTATTTTTTTTTTTTTTTAAGATTTATTTTATTGTTTTTGACAGACAGAGACAGAGAGAAGGGGGAGGGCTCAGAGTAGTCTCCATAGTTGTATGTCATCAGTTTTTCTACATGGTTTCATTCCACACAGGTAGGTGTGGTTGCTCAGGGCAGGAACTGGGCTGGGGGCCTCCTGTCTGGGAGGCAACCCCCCTCAAGCCAGGGACAGAATTGGGGTGGGGAAGGGTGGAGAGGAGAATTGAACTGGGGACCTCCCACATGGGAAGCACACACCCCAGTTCAGCATATGGGTCCACATGGTCTGGGGCCGGGATTTGATTTTCGGTCTTTGGGGCTACAAAGCAAGTGCAACTCAATGAACCATCCCAGCTTCGCCTTTAATATTTTTTAAACCATTGTTTTTCTAGGGTGATACTTGGAATATGCATTTTAATAGGCCCATAGGTAATTTTTGCACCTTTTAGAGTACATGTTAGAACTATAATGCTCAACTAGTATATTCTCAACTACTACACATTCCTTTGGAAGACTTATCTCATTTATTACCTTCAGATCTTTTCCAGATATATATACAGTCTTGTATTAGAATATTATACTATTAACATATGCACATATATCTTTAGAACAACCTGACACATATGATCCAATAATTATTTTTCTGTTATATGATTCTATGAATCATCCTGTTACATTTATTACTTTGTATCTTGTCATTTTTTTATCTCAAGGATTATAATATTAAATAATCATCTTTACAATTTATTGATCAGTCAGAAAGCCAGGCACACATAACTGTTGCCTAGTTGTGTTATTTTTGTGTCTTGAGCACAGAAAATAATTATATAGTTCTCATATTTGAAAGCCACAGGAAGAGGCCCATACTTCATGGATATTGGTTTTTAAAAGGTTGGCAAGTCTTCTATAGTAAATTCCAGCTTCAAGTCTGATAAAAAGAATGCTTTCTTTTCTAATATTTTACCAGAAATCCTGAAATGGTTTTCATTGTTTTGAATAAGACATTTGTATCCCTCCTTGACCATAAGCAAATAGCTTATTGGGAATATTTTTTATAATTTCCCTTAAATTTGAGGAGGGAGGATATTTAATTATATCATGAATAAAAGACAAAAAGCAAAAAAAGAATGGAACCAAAAATTAATTCGTTAATTTGATACATAAATATGACCATCTCCGACAGATTCTTGCCTTGAATGTCTGAAAATTTTTGAAATTTGGATTTTAGTTTTTTTATTCTTTCTCTTAATGAATTTCTTTTTTGAAATTTATTTTAAATCTATTTTTATAGTTTACATACAATATTATATTAATTTCAGGTATACCACATAATGAATCAGAATTTGGATTCTGGAAGTTTGTACTTCATAATCCCTTCCACTTTTCTGCACAAACCCCCACCCCCTCCCCTTTAGCAACCATCTGTTTGTTCTCTATATTTATGATTCTGTCTCTGTTTTCTTTTATTCATTTGTTTTTTTCTTTAGGTGCCACGTACAAGTAAAATCATGTGGTATTTGACTTTCTATGTCTGACTGCTTTCATTTAGCATAATGCCGTTTAGGTCCATACATGTTATCAAAAATGACAAAACTTTTTTCTTTATATGACTAATATTCCATTTATATATATACCACTTCTTTATTTATTCATCTCTAAATGGACACCTAAGTTGCTTTTATATCTTTGCTATTGTAAAAAATTCTGCAATGAATGTAGAGGTATGTACTCATACAACTTTTTTTTTTTTTAATTGTTTTTTTTAATTTTTTTTTTTGACAGAAAGAGAGAGAGAGACAGAGAGAGAACTGAACTGTGGGAACTCCTCAGTTCAGCATGTGGGTCCGCCTTGGGCCGGAGCCGGGATTCGATCCTGGGTCCTCGGGGCTTCAAAGCAAGCGCTTAACCCGCTGAGCCATCCTGGCTTTCCCATCATATAACTTTTTGAATTGGTGATTTTATTTTCTTAGTACAAATACCCAGAGTGGAATTACTGGGTTGTTCAGTAGTTCTATTTTTGACTTCTTAAGAATTTTCATACTGTTTTTCATAGTGACTGTACTAACTTATATCCCCAGCAATAGTGAACAAAGGTTCCCTTTTCGCCACATTCTGACAAATACTTGTTATTTGTTTTAATTTTGATAATAGCCTTTCTGACAGATGGGAGGTGATATCTCATTGTAGTTTTGATTTACATTTCACTGATGATTAGTGGTGTCAGAGACCTTTTTGTGTATATGTTGGCCATCTGTTTATGTCTTCCTTGGACAAATGTCTGTGTCCTCTGCTCATTTTTTAATTGGATTGTTTCTTTTTTTGTGCTGAGTTATGTGAATTTTTAAAATATATTTTGGATATGTATGTATGAATGTATGTATTCTTCATGTTTTATTTTTATTGTGTGTTGTTTTTGTTTGTTTGTTTGTTTGTTTGTTTTACAGGGAGAGAGAGAGAGAAGGGGGAGGGCCCAGAACAGTCTCCGTAGTTATACATCATTAGTTTTCAATATAGTTTTATTCCACACAGGTGGGCATGGGGCTGTGTAGGGCAGGAACCAGACTGGAGGCCTCCTGCATGGGCCCTGACAAGAACTGAACTGGAGGCACACCCCAGTTTAGCATATGGGTCAGCATGGGCCCGGATTCAATCCTCAGACCCCAGGGCTGCAAAGCAAGCACTCAACCCACTGAGCCATCCTGGCTTCCCCATATTTTAATTTTATACAGTGGCTATTAGGCACCTTATAACCAGCCAGAAATCAAGCTTAACCACCATCAGCCTCTAAACTACAGTACCAGGATGACTGGCTAAAGAAAGGAAATAGGTTGACCTGTAATATAATGCATGCCCAATACAAGGTGTTTGGCTGACTATGTCGTTAATAAGGCTAATATTAGTGAACATTTAAGTCTTTAATCTACTTTGAGTTTATTTTTGTATGTGGTATAGGAAAGTGGTCTAGTTTCAATTTTTTGCATCTTATCTGTCTAGTTTTCCAATTATTAATTACCATTTATTAAAGAGACTATCTTTTCCCCCATAGTTTATTATTGGCTTTTTTGCCCATTAAAATTGACCATAAAGGTGTGGGTTATTTCTAGGCTCTTTGCTCTGTTCTATGTGTCTGTTTTGTGCCATACTGCACTGTTTTGATGATTATGTCCTTGTATCATAGTTTGATATCAGGTAGTATGATATATCCAACAGTGTTCTTCTTTCTCAAGATTTTTTTTCTAAGATTTATTTTTATTGTTTTTGACAGAGAGAGAGAGGGGGAGAGAGAGAGAGAGGGAGTGATACACAGACAGAGAGAAGGGGGAGGACCCAGAGCAGTCTCCATAGTTGCACATCATTGGTTTTTCCACATAGTTTCATTCCACAGGTGAGCATGGGGCTGCACAGGGCAGGAGCTGGGCTAGGGTCTCACCCTCGTGAGAACCAAACTGGGGGGCACACTCCAGTTCAGCATATGGGTCTGCATCTGCATGGGCCTGGGCCGAGATTTGATACTTGGACCCCAGGGCTGCAAGACAAGTTCTCAACCCGTTAAGTCATCCTGGCATTCCACGCCCCCCCACCCTTTAAAATTTTTTTTTTAAGATTTCTTTTATTATTATTACTTTTAAGATTTTTATTTGTATTGTTTTTGACAAAGAGAGAGAAAGAGAGATACAGAGACAGAGAGAAGGTGGAGGGCTCAGAACAGTCTCCATAGTTGCACATCATTGGTTTTTACACATTGTTTCATTTCACAGGTGGGCGCCAGGCTGCACAGGGCAAGAGCTGGGCCAGGGTCTCACCCCAGTGAGAACCAAACTGGGGCACTCCATAGTTCAGCATATGGGTCCGCACAGGCCAGGGCCGGGATTCGGTCCTCGGTCCCCGTGGCTGCAAAGCGAGCTCTTAACCCACTGAGCCATCTTTCTCAAGATTGATGTGGCTATTTGAGGTCATTTTAAGACCCATATAAATTTTAGAATTTTTTGTCCTAATTCTGTGAAAAATGCCATTGGTAATCGCATTGAATCTATGGATTACTTTGGGTTTATGGACATTTTTAACAACGTTAGTCTTCCAGTCCATGAGCACAGTATATCTTTCAGTTTCTTTGTGCCCTCTTCAGTTTCTTTTGTCAATGTTATATATATATTTTACTGAGTCTTTTACTTCGTTGGTGAAATTTATTCCTTGGTATTTCATTCTTTTTCATGCATGGGGTTATTCTTTTTGTCAGTGGGATATTTTTCTTAATTTCCCTGTATCCTAATTTGTCATTTGTGTATAGAAATGCAACAGATTTCTGAATATTAAATTTGTATCCTGCAACTTTACTGAATTCATTTATTAGCTGTAATAGTTTCTTAGTGGAATCTTTAGTGTTTTCTATATATACTGTATCACGTCGTTTGCAAATGTTGACAATTCTTTTTTTCCAATTTGGTTATCTTTTATTTCTTGTCTGATTGGTATGGCTAGGGCTTCTAATACTATGTTGAATAAGAGTTGTAAAAATGGGCATCCTTATCTTATTCCTGATGTTAGAGAAAAAGCTTTCAGCTTTTCACTGAGTATGATGTAACTGTGGGTTTGTCATATATTATGTTAAATGTTTCTTTCATGACCACTTTGTTGAGAATTTTTATCATAAATAGATTTTTTAAAAAGATTAATTTTATTGTTTTTGACAGAGACAGACAGAGAGAAGGGTGAGGGCCCAGAGCAGTCTCCATAATTGTATGTCAGCAGTTTTCTACTTGGTTTTCCTTTCACACAGGTGGTGGGGACTGTGCAGGGTGGGGACTGGGCCTGGGGCCTCCCACATGAGAAGCACAACCCAGTTCAGCATATGGATCCACATGGGCCAGGGCTGGAACCGGGACTTGATCCTTGGACCCTGGGTCTGCAAAGCGAGTTCTTAACACACTGAGCTTCCCCCATGGGTGTTGAATTTTGTCAAATACTCTTTCTGTACCTGTTAAGATGATCATATGATTTTATCCTTCATTTTGTTTATATAGTATATCAAGGTGATTGGTTGGCAGATATTGAACCATTCTTGTATCTGTGGGATAAATCCCATTTTATCACGGTGTATGATCTTTTTAATGTTTTGCTGAATACAGTTTGCCGGTATGTTGTTGAGGATTTTTGCATCTATGTTAAGGGATATTGACCTGTAATTTTCCTTTTTTTATGGTGTCTTTTTCTGCTTTTGGTATATGGATAATACTGGCCTTTAGGTTGAGTTTGGAAGCATACTTTCCTCTTCTATTTTTTGAAATAGTTTGACTAGGACAGGTAATTTCTTCCTTAAATGTTTGGTAAAATTTACCTGTGAAGCCATCTGGTCCTAGACTTCAATTTGCTGGGAGGCTTTTGATTACAGATTAAATTTTGTTTCTAATAGTGAGTCTATTCAGATTTTCTTTTTCCTCTTGATTCAGTCTTAGAAGATTATGTTTCTAGAACTTTATTCTTCTAGGTTGTTCAATAATTTGGCATATAATTTTTCATAGTATTCTCTTACAATCCTTTGTATTTCTGTGGTCTTGAGTGTTACTCTCTATAATTTCTGATTTTATATATTTGAGTCTTCTCTCTTTCTTTTTTCATGTATTCTGATGCAAAGTATATCTTATTTTGTTTATTTTTTCAAGAAACCAGTCCTTGATCTTCTCTAGTTTTGTTTTGTTTTAGTATCCATTTTATTTATTACAGTTCTGATTTCTAATGTTTCCTTTCTTCTACTCACTTGGATTTGTTCTTAGTTCCTTTAGGTATAAGTTTAGATTGTTTATTTGAGATTTTTTTTTTTTAAATATATTTTTTTTTTGACAGAGAGAGAGAGATACAGAGAAAGAGAGAGAACTGAATTGGAGGAGCTCCCAGTTCAGCATATGGTTCCACGCAGGCCAAGGCCGGGATTTGATCCACGGTCCCCGGCGCTGCAAAGTGAACGCTTAACCCACTGAGCCATCCCGGCTTCCCCTGTTTCTTTTTCTTTAAAGATTTGTTGTTTGAGAGAAGGTGAGGGAGAGAGGGAAGGAGAGAGAAAGAGAAGGAGGAAGAGAGAGAGTCAGAGCGATAGATGATGGATAGATAGATAGATAGATAGATAGATAGATAGATAGATAGATAGATAGATAGATAGATAGATAGACAGACAGAAGGGGGAGGGCCCAGAGCAATCTTCATAGTTGCACATCATTAACTGTGACATGGTTTCATTCCACACAGGTAGATGCGGGGCCACGTAGGGTGGGAACCAAATTGGGCGCCTTCTGCATGGAAGGCGAAAACCTTTGCTGCCATCCCAGCCATTACCATTTGCACAGCAGTTTGGCACATAGGTTTACACAGGCCGGGGCAGGGATTTGATCCCTGGACCTCATGGTTGTAAGGCAAGTATTCAACCTGTAGAGCTATGCTGCCATGCCTCCCACTTATACCATTTAATAATCAATTTTGTTTTTCTTGTTCTAGTACAGTGGTCTGCAAACCGCGGCTCGCGAGCCTCATGCGGCTCTTTGACTCCTTGGCTGCAGCTCTTTCACGAAATGTTTAGTGCAGGCACGGAATATTATTTATTAACTTGCCTTGTAAGAGACGAGTAAACATTTTTGAAACACAAGCCTACAGAAAAGAGGCACATTTTTAGAAAGCAACAATAGCACGGATAGTCGCTCACAAACATGTGTATCATTATCTCCATCGAGTTGCTGCCCGCTGAAATGTATTTTAACTACAAATAGGAAGAAAGCAGTCGAGGAACTCCAGAGGAGACAAGAAAGGTCAGCTTTTGTTTTTAATCACTGGGTGCAATCTTCTAACAATGTTAATATGGCAAGTTTTGTAGTTAGTCAGGAGATTGCTCAGAGAGGAAAGCCAAACACGGACGGAGACTATATAAAGAGTTGTTTTATAAGTGCATCCAAAGGGCTTTTTCGAGATTTTAAGAATAAAGCAGACATTTTAAAAAAATTCAAGAGATACCTTTGTCTGCTAAAACAGTGAAAGATAGAACAGTAAAAATGTCTGCAAACATAACAAATCAACAAATTAAAGATCTCAAATTGGCCTCAACTCTATCAATAGCAGTTGATGAGTCTTGTGATATAAATGGCACAGCGCAAGTTTCTCTTTTTGTACGATTTATCTCCACTACAGGCCCTAAAGAGGAACTTTTGGGATTATTGCCACTCAAAGGACAAACAGGTGGAGTAGATAAGCAAATGTTGTAATTGAGTGCTTCGAAAAACATCAAATTCCATTAGAAAAAATTGTCTCGATTTCAACAGACGGAGCGAAAAGTATGACAGGTGCAAGAAATGGGTTTGTTGCTATTTTGAAAGAAAAAATTAATCACGAGATACCATTGTGTTATTCATCAGGAAGCACTATGTGCGAAGACATTTCCTGAAGAAATTTGCAAAGTAATAGAATTGGTGATTAAGATTATCAATTCCATTGTAGCTAAAGCTCTTTACCATCGCCAATTTAAAGGATTTCTAATTGAGTTAGAGAGTGAGTATGCAGATCTTCTGCTGCATAAAAAGGTTCGTTGGTTATCGAGAGGAAACGTTTTAAAACGTTTCCCTTCACTGTTTACTGAAATAAAAGCATTTCTTCTTGAAAAGAGTGTTCACTATGCAGAGCTAACGATCTGTGGATCCAGAAATTTTATTTCATGGTGGATGTTACTTCTCATCTAAATCAGCTTAATCGTAAGTTACAAGGAAAAAGAAACACAATTTTTTCGATGTTAGAAGAAATAATTTCATTCGAAAACAAATTGTCGCTTTTTGCCGAAGATTTTGAAAGAGAAACTCTAATTCACTTTCCATGCCTATTGAAATACTGTCGAGAAAATAAGTCTAATATTGACATTTGCTATTTCAGAACAACACTGTTAAATATGAAGGAAACTTTTCTCAGCAGGTTCAAAGACTTTAGAAACAGCAAAGCGATGTTAGCCTTTGTTAAAAAACCTCTGAATGCCACGGTAACAGAAATAAATTTTTCACCCTTTAATATTGATATTGGCAGCTTTGAAATGCAGTTGCTGGATTTAAAAAAATAAAGAATTGTGGAGCTCAAAATTCTAGCGTCTTTGTGCCGATTTAGAGCTATTGGAGAAAAATAAATGTGAATTAAGTTTACAGCACAAGTGGTCTGCTTTGAAAGATCTGGAGAGGGAAGATATGTTGATTTTTAACACCTGGAATAGTATTCCTGACATATGATCAACTGAAGAAACTAGCGTTTGCTGTTCTTTCCTTATTTGGGTCTACATATTTATGCGAACAATCATTTTCAAGCATGAACTTTATCAAGAGTAAATTAAGAAATCGGCTTATCGATGAGAACTTGGAATTGTGCCTAAAATTAAAAACAACATACAAACCTGACTTACCCTTACTTTCCAAGGAAATGCAAGGCCATTGTTCACATTAGTGGAGTATTTGTAGTTTTTTTTAAGGATATCTTTTATATTATTTAACTTGTTATATTTTTAAATAAATATTATCTCTTTTTTTTAATATATTTTTATTTATTTATTTATTTTGACAGAGACAGAGAGAGAGAGAGAGAGAGATACAGAGACAGAGAGAGAACTGAACTGGGGGAGCTCCCAGTTCAGCATATGGTTCCGCAAGGGCCGGGGCCGGGATTCGATCCTCGGTCCCCAGCGCTGCAAAGTGAGCGCTCAACCCACTGAGCCATCCCGGCTTCCCCAATATTATCTCTATATAAGTATGATACCAAGTTTTATTTAATGTACCGTTAGTTAACCTAAGACATATTTAGCAAAGGCAAGCTCGAGAGTGTACTTTTAATCCTAATTATTTCCATAAAAATGTGTCTACTAAAGTAAAGCTTAAGTTAAAAAAAAATGGCTCTTTGAATAAACTTCAATTTTGTATTGTTTATATTTGGCTCTTTTGGATGACGAGTTTGTCGACCACTGTTCTAGTACATTTCAGTATTAAAGACATGTATCTCAGGGTCGTTCAAACTAGAATAAAATTTAAATATATGTCTATTTTATTGACTGTGATACAGTAAGGAGGGATTGAGCTTGGTTGTTAAAAGAAGACAGACAAGCATATGTGCTACATGTGAAGGCCAGCATGTATGCATGTGTGACATGACAGAAAAAAGAGTGAGGTAGAGAACAGATACTTGAAGGCTATGATTGGATTCTATTTCCAATGTGATGCCTTGGAAATACACATTTTAAAATGTGGCTGTATAATAGAGAATGGATGGTTAGAGAGGCAAGAGAAAAATATTTTCTAGGTATCTCTTGATGAACTGCTTTATTTTATTTTTTTTGTTTTTGAGGGGAACAGTTTTCCAACACTGCTTTGCCATGTACCTAGACATTTCACATGTTTATTCACTTGTTTTATCCTCACAGCAATCATTCCAGTTAGGTTTTCCATGCACATTTTAGAGACAAAGAAAATGTGGATGGGTGTGGCCCTCTGTGCTTAGCTGGTGGATGACAGAGCCATTTTTACGTCCCACAGTCTGGTTCAGTGGCCTGTGGTCAGGGCCCATCTCATTCTAGGTAGATTGCTTGGGAGGCAGGATCCAGACAGGCACTGAGAACATGAGCCTGTGACGTGACTGAGTTCTATAAATGTGAATATAGTGAAGGTTGTGTACCAATTCCTATGTTCAATCTCTGTCTAATAACAGTGTAACAAATTTTTTCACAATACGTTTGATATCTAAGGTTTTAAAACTAAAAATAGTTACAGATATTCTAAAATGGAAAAACAAAACAAAATAGTGAACTTCTTGTATTGTTCAGGAAGAGATTAAAGAGGAAAAAAAGAATTTTAACCAAAAACAAAACAAATAAAATGATGGGCTTCAGGTAAATTATTTGAGGGATGGGGAATGAAGACACAAGCAGAATCCATGAAGTGCAGTAGCATTTACTGTCATCCAAAGCAGAATTGTCCTTGAATTTTCCTCAACTTGCTGTTATCACATAATTGAGAGTGGTCAGTGAGCATGTGTGTGTTTGTGTCCTCACTTCAGAACACCCTTTGCTATGCCTGTGAAGATAGAAATGCTATAGGTTTTCTGTGTATGTATGTATGTATGTATGTATGTGTATGTGTTCAAAAGTAATAAATATATTGTGTTGAATTTTGATGATTATTATGACAGCAAAAAATGAACTTTTTATTTCTGTTTCAATTGGTAAATTATCACTTAATAGCTTTTGTGTTAAGATTTATATTTATTCACCTTTTTGCCACGGGGACATAGTAGAAACTTTGTAAAGTATAGATTACAAAATAAAAATTTTGCCAGTGCCTTTTCCAGTACTGTTCAATAGCTTCTGGGTCCTGCCTTGCTTTTCACATACTACACCACTAGCAGGCTTCTGGGTATTGCTCCCCATCTAGTTAGTAGAGAGCCTACAGAGGCTCACCTAGATCAGTTACTAGGTCTTCTTAAATTCACATAAAGCTGTTTAGTTTCCAGACTCTACCAGGTAATGTAATCATGTATTATACCAATTATTAGTGCATCTGATTAAAATAAATTAGTTCAGATTTTAAGTACTTATTTTCTCTTTTCTCTGTTTTATAATTTTAATTTTCTAATCTTTTTGTATAATTAAAAAAAAAATTTCCCCACTGTAATTTTTGAAGAGTTAACATTCACTGCCTTTGTTATTTTTCCAATGTCACTTTTTATTACACATGTCCTCTTAAAAGTTTTTTTTTGGGGGGTGGGGCTCATGGTGGGTATTTTTATTTGTTGTTCATTTCTTCTCTAGGGAACAGTAAGTTTGGGGAAGAGAAGGGTCTTTCATTCATTATTTCTCCTTCAGTTTTTGGGTGCCAGACATGAAAGTTTTTCTGAGATGATATACATAAATATGACACTGGAGTTTAGATTGATACAGATAATAAAAGTGATGGCTGAAGCTCACTGTTTCTCTCTGCTAGGTACTTGAGTGAGGTATTAGAACACATAGCTCTTCATGTTGCTCACTTTTCACAGTGACCCTGCAGAGTTGTGCTGTGTTTTCTACATCATTAAAAATATCTAAACATTCTGTTGTCTAGTCAGTAGAGTGATAGATTACGGTATTTGTTAAATAAAGAACAGTGGTTTCAAGGTGGGAGATAGGGCCTCTACTCTTTTAAATACCATTTTTCACGGCCTATTCTTGTTAAACAAAAGGCTTTTTAAAATGTTTATGGTCACTTCAGTTAGCTAATTAGAAACATTGATTCTGTGAAGTCAGAAAAATAAAATTTACTTTTACCCTTCTAAACTTTTCTGGCTGGACTAATACAATAATCAAATTAACATATGACAGATTAACAGGAGAAAATCACCAAATATACAGGGGTTCCATAAGAATATGAAACTGAAAGACACATTGGGCAGTTAAGGTTTATGCTATCTTGAGCTACAGAGAAGGGGGTTTTTTGGTTTGGGACTTGAAGGGCAGGAAGACGATTCACATGGAGATATAAAAGCAAATATTTGGTAAATATATGTTTGCTGGTCCATCTTTAGCAATGGGACACAGAGAAGACTTTGATACAAAGAGTCTTGCTAGGTTTCTCTCTTTTTCTTTCACATGCTAGTTCATATTAAACTAGTATCTGTGATGATAGCTCATTTCCTGGAGCATGTCCTCTTTCAAAATTCTTTTAGGCAGTTGGGGAGAAGGTTAAAAGATTTTTCCTGAATCTGTTGTGTCTTGAAAATAACCAGCTTAAAAAAATATCTCAAAAGGCATGTTTTAGGCTGGCAAACTGTGCTTCTCTCAACGTCTCCTTTATATTGTAGGAGGTAAGCAACCAATATTCAGAATATCTTTTTCTTTGTAAAATTGTCATATGTGTCACTTAGGCAAAAGAAATTTTTATGTGTGCCTATAATTCTGTGTTGATTTTAGTTATATGAAATAAATATTCTTTTCCCATACTACTGCTTTACTGGTGCATATTATCTGGTGGTGGAGATGGGATGGTGATAGGAGAGGGTCCACTGATAAGGAGCTAGACAAGTTGGTGTTCGTTCATTCATTCAACAAGTGCTTATTGAGTGCATCCTATATACCAGTCACTGTGCAACTAGATAAGCAAGATCTGGTCCTTGCACTCATGAAACTTCTATTATAACACCTTAGGTAGATGATAAGCAAAGAAAGAATACAGGCACAGTTTGGCACAGTGAAGGATCTGTGAGGGATTGGGAAAGGTGCTATGCTAGACAGGGTATAGAGGAGAGCTTCAGATTTATAGCTCTTGTGTGGTTTCCAGACCAGAATATCAAAGGAAGGAGGCTAAGGAGTTATGGAACAATGGAGTTTTTAATATTTACTAATTTTTAAGAAAAATTATATTTTGTTCAAGTGAGATTTTGAGTAGCTGATATTTTTTTCCTTTTTCTGTTTTTTTTCCAGTTTTGGGGGGATATAATTAAAATACAGCCCTATGTAAGTTTAAGGTGTACAGTGTAGTGATTTGATATACCTATATTGTGAATTGATCAACACAAAGAGTTCAGTTAATGTCTATTATCTCATATAGATAACAAAAAAACTACTATATATAACTTTTTTCTATTTGATGAGAACTCAGGAATTACTCTCTTAACAACTTTCATATGTGAGGTCTGACAATTAACTTCACAAACATCCTAGGAAAAGTGCTACATAACTCGTTGCTAAATATCACTGCAGTCACTTTCAAAGTATTCCCTTGGGAGGCTATGCACTGACTCCAGTGTTTAGTCTACCCTTCAAAGCAATTTTGGAACTCTTTTTCTGGAATGACCCTTAGAGCCATCATCGTATTACCCTTGAAGTCCCGAATGTCATCAAATGTCTTCCTTTCAATATTTCCTTTATCTTCGGGTGAAGAAAAAAATCACCGAGACCAGATCAGGTGAATAAGGAGGGTGTCCAATATAGGTATTTGTTTACTGGCTAAAAACTCCCTCATAGACAGTACTGAGTGAGCTAGTGCATTGTCGTGATGCAAGAGCCACAGTTGTTGGTGAAAGTTCAGATCATTTTTGTCTTTTTCACACAGCCTTTTCAGTACTTCCTTACTCTTTGTTTCAGGGTCATATTGATACACCCATATTTTATGACCAGTGATAACATGATCCAAAATATCATCTTGCTTCTCCAAAACATCTTGGCAAATTTCAACTCTTTTTTTGCTCTTGTTCATTGGTGAGCTCCTTTGGAACCACTTTTGCACACATCTTTCTCATGCCAAGATTTTTATTTTAAAATTTATTTTCTTGGTTTTTTTTAAAGGTTTATTTTTATTATATTTTTGACAGAGAGAGACAGAGAGAAGGGGGAGGGCCCAGAGCAGTCTCCATAGTTGACAGCATTAGTTTTCTATATAGTTTCACTCTACAGGTGGGCGTGGGCCTGCTCAGGGCAGGAACTGGGCCTTGAGCCTCCCGCATAGGCCCCGGCAAGAACTGAACTGGGAGCACACCCCAGCTCAGCATATGGGTCCGCCTGGGCCGGAGCCAGGATTCGTTTGATCCTTGGTCTCTGGGGCTGCAAAGCAAGTGCTTAACCCGCTGAGCCATCCCAGCTTTCCCTATTTTATTGTTTTGACAAAGAAAAACAGAGAGGTGGGGGTGGTAGGCAGAGCAGTCTTCATGTTGTACGTCATTAGTTTTCAACATAGTTTCATTCCACACAGTTGGGCACGGGGTTGCATAGTGTGGGAACCAGGCCAGGGGACTACCGCCTGGGAAGCACACCCCTGCCAGCTGGGGGCCTCCCACATGGGAAGCATGCCCTGGGCGAGAGTCGAACCAGAGACCTCCCAAATGGGAAGCTTGCCCTGGCAGGAACTGAACTCAGAGCCTGCGCCATGGGACGCACACCTCAGTTCAGCATATGGGTCTGCATGGGCCAGGGCCAGGGCCCAGACTCGACCTTCGGACCCTGTGAGGCGAGTGCTCAACCCGCTGAGCTATCCCGGTATCCCCTCATGCCAAGATTTTCGGTGGAGATTTTCCTGTGTCTCTATCAATGTTTACTTGGTCTGCTATGCTTCTCACAGTCAGCTGATGTATCTTGGCAATGTTTTCATCAGTTCTGCTCCTTACTGGCTGCCCTGATCTCTCTTCATAAGTGATGCTTTCTCTCCCCTCAGAAAAACGTTTAATGCATTTTAGACTTATCATTTTTTTCATGGTATTAGCCCCATATACTTGAACTAACATGTCCCTGATTTCACTTGCACTTTTGCCAAGTTTAATAAGAATTGAATGTGTATTCATTGCTCTAATTCAGGGGTCTCCAAATTATGGCCCGCGGTCCAGGAGGCCCTTTCATCCGGCCTGTGGAGACCTTTTTATCTGAATAAAATAATACTAAATAAATAATTAAAAACAACATCTATGTTTTGATTCTTTTTTATTTGAACCTCGAGTGTGTAGTCGGCCCCCAAACTGCTGTTTGATAGTTAATGCGGCCTGCGGGCTGAAAAGTTTGGAGACCCCTGCTCTAATTCAACCTCCTGCATCTCCAGACGGCACACAAAAACACGCAACAACAGTAATGAACACCACTCAGCAAAACACCGCCACATATCAACAAGAACACAGCTGTGAGACACTGACTATGAAACCTCACCGAATTGTTTGTACTGTGTTGCCAGCATAAGCTCACGGTGGCAAGTTGATGAACTTAATTGTCAGACTATGTATAGCATACAGCAGTGGTAACTATAGTTATTACAATGTATATTACATTCCTAATACTTATTTAACTTACAATTAGATATTTGTAGCTTATGACCACTTCCATCCACTTTCCCTTCTGCCCACAGTAATCACAAATCTGATTTCTCTTTTTGTTTGAATCGTTAACTTTATTGGAGTGACATTGGTTGGTAAAAATTACATAGGTTCCAGCTGTACAATCCTATATTACATCATCTATGTATTGCATTGTGTGCTTACTACCCAGAGTCAGTTCTCTTTTCATCACCATATATTTGATCCTCCCTCCCTCCTCCTCACCCATCCTTCCGCCATTTCCCTCAGGTAACCACTGAAATATTGACTGTGTTCATGACTGTTTGTTTCTTTGTTATTTTCAGTTTTATATTCCACATATAAGTAAAGTCATATGGTTCTTGATTTTTTTCTGTCTGATTTATTTCACTTAACATGATGATCTCAGGGTCCATCTGTGTTGTTGCAAATGGCAGTTTTTATCTTTTCTTATTGCTGAGTGATATTCCATTGTGTAAATATACCATGATTTACTTAACTAGTCATCTAATCAAAGGACATTTTGGTTGTTTCCATGGCTTGGCCACCGTGAACAATGATGCAATGAACATTGTGGTACACATATCTTTGTGGACTAAGGTTTTTAAGTTTTTTTTTTGTTTTTTTGTTTTTTTTTTTGTTTTTAAGTTTTTGAGGAATGTCCATGTTGCCTTCCATAGAGGTTGTATCAATTTACATTCCCATTAGCAGTGTATGAGTATTCCTTTTTCTCCACAGCCTCTCCAGAACTTGTTACTCCTTGTCTTGTTGATTATAGCCATTCTTATAGGTGTGAGGTGGCATGTCATTGTGGTTTTAATTTGCATTTCCTGATCTCTCTTTCTATAATTTGGTTTGTTGTTATTTTGGTTTGTTCTTTTTATTTCACTTAGCATAATGGCCTCAAGTGTCATTCATGTTGTTGCAAATGGCAGGATTTCCTTCTCTCTTTCTCTCTCTAATTTCATCCTGCATCTTTATTTATTTATTTGTTGATGGACACTTGGTTTGTTCTCATGTTTTGGCTTTTATAAATAATACTGTTAAGAATATGTGAGTGCAGATATCTCTTTGACACAGTGTTTTCATTTCCTTTGGATATGTTCTCAGAAGTACTATTGTTAGATCATATGGTAGTTTTGTTTTTAATTTTTTGAGGAACTTCCATACTCTTTTTCATGGTGATTGTACCAATTTATGATTCCACTAACAGTGTACAAGATTTCCCTTTTCTCTACATCCTTACCAGCATTTATCTTTTCTTTCTTTCTTTCTCTTTTTTTGATATAGCCATTCTAACAGTTGTGAGGTGATAATGATAGTGTGCTTTTCATTTGCATTTATTTTATTATTAATGATGTTGAACATCTTTTCATGTACATTAGTGGTGTCCAACTTTTTGGCTTCCCTGGACCACATTATAAGAAGAATTGTCTTGGGCCACACATAAAATACACTAACACTAATGGTAGCTGATGAGCTAATAAAAAAAATCACCAAAAAATCTTAAAATATTTTAAGAAAGTTTATGAATTTGTGTTGAGCCACATTTAAAGCTGTCACGGACTGCATGCGGCTCATGGGCGGCGTAAGCTTGATGTATGTGTTTTACCAGAATAGCTCAAATTTTAGACATTTTTTTTCTTGTACAAAATTATTTTAATTAAAGGATTTCTTTAGCTTATTATTGAAGTCCAATAAAATATAATTTATTTAGTATACATTATATTCAAGCAGTGAAATATAAAAGTAAACTTTAAAGCTTTGGAAAATCCGTAATTTTGATTGGCAGTGCCTTTACCATGTTGATACTTGCTTTTCTTAAATTACTGTTTTGTTTTGAAATATATCATGAAAGAAGTATGGAAAAAATAGTGGCTTAACAAGTACTTATAAAGCAAGTACCCCTCCTATCTATGACTGTCATTACTCAAGTAAAAGAAGTAGATGGTTTTCTATTAAGTTTTGTATTTTTTTACTTGCTAGACAAATACAGTAAATTGACACCATATCTTTTTATTTTTTATCGTAATTAGCCATAATACTTTGTGTTTTATTTTCATTTCTTTTACTCTATTTCTTTTGTCAACATAAAAGTGTCCAAACTTGTACAGATTTTTTTCTAAGAGTTTGAGCCAAAAAGATGACATATGCATGAAGAAATGCAAAAACTGAAAAATGGGGAGCCAGGGAGTAGTGAATAAATGTAGCTATCTTGGGCTTTCCATAGCCCGGACTATTCATTCTATTTATAATCCTTGTATACTCACACAATATACCTTAGAATTTTTCATCACTTATTTTACAATATTTCCCATGCAATTTCTAATCTTTTGAGGTGTTCCAAGGGCTCTTCTGAAACACTGCAAAGTTATTCCTTTGTATGAAGTCTGATAATTAAGTTCACGAACTGGCCACCTTGAGCTTACATTGGCAGCACTGGACAAACAACTCACTAAGGTTTCATAACACAGCTGTGTTCCTATCGATGTGTGGCGGTATCTTGATGAGTGGTGTTCATTATTGTGTATTTTTGTGTGCCGTGATGAGAATGTGAGAGCTTGACTTAGAGCAAAAAACAGACATTACATTTCTTGTTAAACTTGGCGACTGTACAAATGAAATCAAGGACATGTTAGTTGAAGTTTATGGGAATAATGCCATGGAGAAAACAGTGGTCTACAAATGGATTACATGTTTTTCTGAGGGGAAAGAAAGCGTCAGTGCTGAAGAGAGGTTACAGGGAAGCCAGTAACGAGCACAGCTGATGAAACATTGCCAAAATTTGTTGAATTGCACATCAAATTTGTCAGTTGATTGTGAGAGACATAGCAGATTAAGTAAACATTGATAGAAACACAGGAAAATCTTCAATGAAAATCTTGGCATGAGAAAGGTGTGTGTGAAAATGGTCCTGAAGGAACTCACCAATGAACAGAAGCAAAGGAGAGTCAAAGTTTGCAAAGACCTTTTGGAGAGGCAGGACAATGTTTTGGGCTGTGTTATGAAACATGAGTATACCAATATGACCCTGAAACAAAGAGTCAGAGTTCACAATGGAAGTCCGCCAATTCTCCATGACCAAAGAAGCTGTCAGTCTAAATCAAGAATCTACATGATGTTGCGAATCTTTTTTGATATCAGAGGGATTATTCATTATGAATCTGTACCAACTGAACAGACAACCAAATTGATAATTTGAAAGTGCTTATGAAGTGGTGTGAAAAAGTTAGACAAAAACAACCTGAACTTTTTGCCAACAACTCATGGCTCTTGCATTACGACAATGCACCAGCTAACATGGCACTGTCTGTGAGAGAGTTTTTAGCTAGTAAACAAATAACTGTATTGGAACACCCTCCCTACTCACCTGATCTGGCCCCCAGTTACTTTTTTCTTTACCCAAAGATAAAAGAAATATCAAAAGGAACACATTTGATGCCCTTCAGGACATCATGAGTAATATGACAATGGCTTTGATAGTCGTTCCCAAAAATGAGTTCCAAAATTGCTTTGAAGGGTGGCCTAGGTGCACTGGCATCAGTACATTGCTTTCTAAGGGAAGTACTTGAAAGGTGAAATTCAGCAATGAAGTTGTAGTACTCTTTGTAGAATGAGTTTGTGTACTTAATTGTCAGAACTTGTGTATCGAGATTTTTTTTTTTTTAATCCTTAAATCCTCAATATCTGGGATGCTGGGATAGCTCAGCAGATTGAGTGCTTGCCTTGAAACTATGAGGTCTGGTTATTGAATCCCGGCCCCAGCTGTGCAAACCCATATGCTGAACTGGGGCGCAATGCCACAATGGTGGTGAAGGTTATTGCCTCCTATGTGGGAGCCCCTCATTTTATTTCCTGCCTTGTGTGGTCCCACATCTTCCTGTGTGGAATGAAACTATGTCACAACTCTGGAGACAGCTCTCAGCCCTTCTCTCTCTCACTCACCTTCTCTCAAACAATATATATCTTAAAAAAAAAAAAAACCCCAAACAGAAAACCTC
This sequence comes from Craseonycteris thonglongyai, assembly GCA_004027555.1. NCBI lineage: Eukaryota > Metazoa > Chordata > Mammalia > Chiroptera > Craseonycteridae > Craseonycteris > Craseonycteris thonglongyai. The sequence continues at coordinate 42,021 of PVKE010009386.1, forward strand.
AGTGTCTAATGAGAATAAGTAGTATTCAATTAGCATTGTTTAGCTTGGGCATTTTATAACCTGTGGAAACATTTTTCATAGACATAAAGGTCTACTTTTAGTATAGACTTTATTTTTATAAAACCCAGGCAAAATAAAGACGTAGTGTGAACTTAAAAAGCATTTGAGTTGGTTTGTATATTTCTGAGAATTTTAAAATACTCAATTTTTATAACTCCTTAATATTATATTAATTTTAATAGTACTATGTGAAAGTAAGAAAAGTATGTCACATTTACAACATATATAGATATATACAGACAGAAACAATCTGGAATCAAATTTTGTTTTGGAGGTAATTACAATTTATATGTGTCCTCAACAAATTAAGTTACAAGTGTCCTTCCTCTTTTTAAAATAAGGACAGTCATTGTTTTTTAATAAGAAATTTTTTTTTTAAGATTTAATTTGTTGTTTTTGACAGAGACAGAGACAGAGAGAAGAGGAAGGGCCCAGAGAAGTCTCCATAGTTGTGCATCATCAGTTTTCAATATGGTTTTGTTCCACACAGGTGGGCAGGGGCCACGCAGGGCGGGAACTGGGCTGGGGGCCTCCTGCATGGGAGGTGCGCCCTCTTGAGCCAGGGGCCGAACTGGGGGGCGAGAACCGAATTGTGGGCCTCCCGGATGGGAAGCACACTGGAGCTCAGCATATGGGTCCACATGGGCATGGGCCGGGATTCGATACTCGGTCCCCGGGGCTGCAAAGTGAGCGTTCAACCCGCTGAGCCATCCCAGCCTCCCCAGGACAGTCATTTTTAATAATTCAAGGAATTTAGATGACAGCTAAATGACATCATAGATTCATCCATTTATCAAAATTTTCTTTTTGAAGCTTTAATTAATCAAATATGCTTTCCATTCTTTCTGCCTAATTTTAAAGATTTATTTTTATTGTTTTTGACAGAGAGAGAGAGAGAGACAGAGACAGAGAGAAGGGGGAGGGCCCACAGCAGTCTCCATAGTTGCACATCATTGGTTTTTTTCCACATAGTTTCATTCCACAGGTGGGCGAGGGACTGCACAGGGCAGGAACTGGCCTGGGGTCTCACCCTGGTGAGAACAAACTGGGGACACTCCCCAGTTCAGCATATGGGTCTGCATGGGCCGGGGCCAGGATTCGATCCTCGGTCCCCTGGGCTACAAAGTGAGCACTTAACTCATTGAGCCATCCTGGCTTCCCTGTTCTGCCTAATTTTATAGCTGGGTTTTTCTGATTATACATGCAAAAATTAGAAGTATCTTGGTGTCCTCATTTCAGCCATCTTGGTTATAAATAGGAGGCTGACTGTTGTGGCCCCTGGTTGGCCTCAGAGGCATGATTTCCCATGTTAATTTTGAGATCTGTGGAATCTGAACAAACTTTTAGAGAACCCTAGCCCTTACATGCACATCTCTGGATAAGGCAAATGCAGTAAATATCTGCTTTATGCTCTAGGAAATTTTTCCTCAGGCATCCCCACAAATATTCTTAATCACCTAACAATACCCAAGCAGGGGCCAGCAAGATCTTATGGGACTCTGCCAGAAACATTATGCTTTCCAAGGCATGGGCCCCTGTCTCAGACCCCTCTCTTGGGGTGAACCTAGTACAGGACACCCAGCCCTTCTCCCTAGGTCTCTTACCAGCTTCTCCCGGACCAGCTGCATTTCTGCACTGGACGACTTTCAGTGCCCATCTCTGCCACTCAGGGTTAAGGGATCTGAAAAATGATTGTCACCTCATTAACTGTGTTGGGGGAAGCAAGTGTCTTTTCTTTTTTGGAGTTAAAGAACGTTCAGTCTCTCATTTAACCAGCAAAGAATTTATTCAGACTCTTATCAGTAAGCAATTCAACTAAAAATTAAAAAATTAAAATATTAAAAGCAGCAACCCATATTTTTTTCTCCTGGATTATTTCAACCCTTATACATCTGAAGATTTTCTAAGAACACCTCAAATAAAGTCATGGCTTGCTATTTAGAGCAAGGAGACCCAGAATTCTAAGAGAAACTCACCCACATTTGCCTGATGCAAAGTGGGGAGCTGGTGGGGCATAGTGAGCCCTTGCTTGTACCTAGCGCTTTGTCTGGGTTCACCCGGTTGTTCTGGGTGGACTTGTTTGGAATCTTTCCAACTATACCAAGTAAATATCAATGTAACTAATATCGAAACCTACAGAGAAATTTTGTAAGAATTTAAGCCAAAGAAATGACGTATGCCAGAGAGCAAGATTTGAAATGCTCCAGAGAATAACAGTTCTGCAGCTTCTTTTATGCATTTGAGATTAAAGAGGGACTGTAAGGAAGATTACATGAGGCTAGGAGAAAGCAAGGTGGGGTGTGGGGAGGGGCATTACAGGTTGTGTGTGTTCTTAAGGGTGGTTATTCCTTGGAGGGGCATTAGTTCTGACATCTTGAAAGTGTTAACCTGGATACACAAGAACAGTGGACAAGGCTTGCTTAAAAACCTCTCTCACTAAAGTAAAAGTACAGGGGTGTGACTACTCACCATGACCTGCCCCATTTAGGAATTTATGATCAGATTACCTTTTGAGATTACTATACCCCTTTTTGTGGTCCACATTTTCTTTCAGTCAAACTAATCAGCAACAAATATAGGTCCAAGGCTGAACGACCTATCTAACCCTATCACAGCAGTATGTTTCCTTTTTTTTTGCTTTCTTAAAAATATTAGTTTTATTCTTTAGAAGAAAACTAAACAGTATTTTATACTTGAATGTGTTTTAATAACATATGTAAAATTTTACGTGTTGAAGTACTGTTTGGAAAATCAGACAAAAGAAACGAAGCCAAAGGAAATAAAATATCCCTTAAGAATTCTAAAGGAGGAGAGAGCAAGATGGCAGCATGAGAGGAGAACCCAGACATCTACCTGGGAAGGGACTTACAAACAAAAAGGAACCCACAGGGGAAACCCTGAGAAGCACCCTCAACTGAGAGAACCACACAACGCAGAACAACACACAAAGGTTAGAGGAAAAAGGGGGGAGCGGGAGAGGGAGGGAGAAGGAGCAGTTTGGGGACAGGAACAGAGCGCGGAGCGCGGCCCGGGGCTGGCGAGAACAAA
>PVKE010009387.1:0-39173 GCA_004027555.1 Craseonycteris thonglongyai
TGGCATGGACAGCCACATCGAGGTCAGGTGGTCACCTTGTTGCTGTCCTTTGGTGTGTACTGACAGCTTGGGACTCTACAGTAGGCAGGGGCCAGTGCCTAGGTGTCAGGGGCCACCTGAGTTTTGTTGCTGTTGACCTCTGCCCCTCTTTTGATAACTTCAGACTAATGGAAAGTAGAGGTCTGAGACCCATTGAAAAGTAGGGGTATGCTGCTGGGTGGTGTCCCCTCTTCTGAACTTCCCCTTTCACTCACCTGCCTTCTTCCTCCAGGTGAGGAAGTTCCGGACATTGACAGAATTGATCCTTGATGCTCAGGAACATGTTAAAAATCCTTACAAAGGCAAAAAACTCAAGGTGAGTTTTCAAGAAGAGGAACACGAGGGGTGAGAGAGGACTGGTCCAGAGACTGGATAGTATCTGACCTTCACTGTGTCCTTGTTCCTCCTTCCAGAAACACCCGGACTTCCCAAAGAAGCCCCTGACCCCTTATTTTCGCTTCTTCATGGAGAAGCGGGCCAAGTATGCGAAACTTCACCCTGAGATGAGCAACTTGGACCTGACCAAGATTCTGTCCAAGAAATATAAGGAGCTGCCAGAGAAGAAGAAGGTGGGGGGAGGGGGGCTAAAATGGAGGAGGGAAAAGGCTGGAAGTAGTTGGTATGGTGTAAGTCAGCTGTTAGGGACTGGGGGTGGGGCTTAGACAGGGGGACTTGGCATCAGGGACATGGGCAGGCCAGCAGAGTAGGGTCTTGGGCATCCACATCTGATCACCCCCTCCCAGGCCCACACACCAGGTATGGGCACCGTTGTAGGTATAACCCAGGTAGGGTAGGCACTCGGCCACAGTGCACAATGCTCTTTCATACAGCTGTGCTGCCATTCTCATTGTTTGACCTGCACTGCAGTTTTTCTACCCTCTGACAGAGCCTACATGGTCTCATTTCATGTTTGTAGTATCCTCATAAAGGTAACTCCAGGAGAACATGATCCTGATTTAATGGGCAAGAAACTGGGGTATATGAGGGTTATTGTATTCCAGGTCACACAACTAAAGATGCTAGAGCAGGACTTGGGTTTAGTCTCCCCATCCCCTGCTCTTCTCACTACTATATTCACATGTCAGATGGGCGTCATTCCCCACACACACATGTTCACCCAAGGACACGCATCATCCCTCATCTCATGCTGTCCCAGATCACCTAAGACTTGACCTTGAGCAGAGGTTGCTTCAGCCTCCCAGGCAGGGATGGACACGATTGAGCACAGTAAGGTCAAACAGTCCTCGAATACATAGGCAGCAAAGCACTGGAGGAACCTGCCCTGCGACACGTGTGAGATGAAATGGGGAGAGAGGTGGACACAGAAGAGATGCTAAATGGCAAGATGGAGCCAGGGAGAGAGGTGGTGAGGTGGCAGCAGGAGAAATGCGACAACAGAGTTGTCCACAGCCAGCTCTCAGGAGGTGGCACCGGTGGCCACACTGTGAGTAGCTTTTTGGCTGGTTTGTGCACCCTGGCTATAAGCTCCTATGCCCTTGGTTCTGGGCCCCAAAAAGGAGTGAATTTGGCTGGATAAAACCAGCTGTCTACAACTGTTGCCTGAGCTATAAGCAGGCGCATGAATTGCTGGAGCTGTTCTTGACCCTTTGGTGGGGATATTGCAGAACTGACTGTACACATGACACCCAGTCACTCACAGCATGGGAGGGAGACGCAGAGCATCTGAACACCAGGGGTGGAGGGCACAGAAGACACTGGTAGAGTGGACAAGGCGCTGGCCCTGATTAGGGACATGAAACGGGTCTGTTCTGGCTCCAACTGAACTGCTGTGTATGTGACCTTCGGTAAGTCCCTTCTCTGGGCCTGCTCTTATCTGAGGTGCCGAGTCAGCCTGCTCTGTGTGGTGCCTTCCAGGCTGAACAGCTGTTGTGTGTGAGGAGGGCTGAGATTGGGGCATAGCAGGCTAGGTTCTGCTCTCGGTTTTCTGTGGGAATGTCAGGAAAGAGGAGCTGTTTCTCTGCCCATGCCTGGCACCTCTTCTGTGAGAGGCAAGGGTTGGGCTCAGTCACCATGAGCCCCTTCCAGTGCTGACCCTTGTGAATTTGGAAAAGGGGGATGGAAAGAAGAGAAGGACACTGATTGGGAACCAGGACAGGAGGTAGATGAAGAGAAAGAGATTGGAAAGAGGCATATAGAGAGGTAGGAAAGATGCAGGGGGAGGCATCAGGTGATGTGGGGAGGAAGAGCCAGGCTGATGGAAGCGGTGGAGAAGGCAGAGAATCCAAGTGGCAGAGGCAAAGCAATGGCTGAGGGAAGGGGAATGGTGTCAGAATTGTGGAGGATAACCAGGGACCCAGAGGTCCCTCACAGGATGCGGGAAAATACTGGAATTTCGGAGACGGGTCTGTTAGGGTGTGATTTGCGTTGAAATAATTCATTCTGGGTTCCCTGCAACACGCTCTCCTTGTGCTTTGGAAGCAGGACTCAGTCTGGCACTTCTGAGGGGGTGCACCCGTATCTGCCGTAGACATGGTAGGAGGGCGCAGCGGAGGCAAGGCCTACACCTTTCCTGACTTGGAGTTTTGAGGTGTTGGGGGAAGGTGGATGGGTAGGTTTGGAGGAGTCCCAGCCCTGTCGCTGCTTACTAAGTGACTGGGTGATGCTATGTTCCCTTTCTGGGACTCCTCTTATTTTTTATTAACTTTATTGGGGTGATATTGGTTAGTAAAATCACATAGGTTTCAGGGGTATAATTCTACATTATATCAGCTGTATGTTGCACTGTCTTTCCCTCTTAGGAGGGAATAGGATGTAGGATGTGTTCTGGGAGACGCCTGTAGCTCCCACTTCTGGTCTGGGCTACTGTTAAATACCGCCCCTGACCCAATGGCAAACAGGCCAGCATCCCCTGTGTGCTCGTGCCATCTTCCATTTGTCCGTGTCATCAACTGGGAGGCAAAAAGCTCGCAGAGAGGACTCAGTGGCTTTTGTAGCTCATGAGGGCTTTGGGTTGTGAGTGACCCCGTCCCCTCCTCCCCCCAGATGAAATATATTCAGGACTTCCAGAGGGAGAAACAGGAGTTCGAGAGAAACCTGGCCCGATTCAGGTAAGGCAGTGGAGCCCAGAGGAGGGCCACAGGACACTGGGTGTGACAGGATAGGGTAACACTGACCAGACCCTTCAGCTTGCCATCTGTGAGACATGGATGGGTCAGCTGTAGATCCTAATGGGTCATGCTCAAGGGCAGGGACAGGCAGCCACTCCCACAAGTCCCCAGTAGAGAGTCTTAGGAGCCTTGGTTGGGGGGGTTAGCTAGCTCAGTCTGCCCTGGCAGTATCCCTCTACCCGCTGATTGTTGCTCCCCACACCCTGGCTAGGGAGGATCACCCTGACCTAATCCAGAATGCCAAGAAGTCGGACATCCCTGAGAAGCCCAAAACCCCCCAGCAGCTGTGGTACACCCATGAGAAGAAGGTGTATCTCAAAGTGCGGCCAGATGTGAGTGTCCGGCCAAGGGGTGGGGGCAGAGGGCACACGGCGGTGGCAAGGGGGGAGCCGCGCCAGGTCGGCTGGGCAGGGTGCAGGGGAGCAGGAGAGGCGGCCCCTCCCCAGGGGTGGGCTGCATGGACAGGGCCTGGGCCAGCTGGCGTGTGAGTGCGTGCGTGCGTGCGTGTGAGCCTGTCCCCTTGCACCCAGGCGGGGCACCCTCGCCTCTCTGCCTTCCCCTCCTGGCCCGTGGGGGACACTCCTGTGACCTCCTGTGGCCTGAGGGGGCGGGGCCTCTGTGCCCCCCACCCCCCTCCCCCCTGCCCCTGGCTGCCTGTGTGTGTCTGACGGCTTTTGGTTTGCAGGCCACTACGAAGGAGGTGAAGGACTCCCTGGGGAAGCAGTGGTCTCAGCTCTCGGACAAAAAGAGGCTGAAATGGATTCATAAGGCCCTGGAGCAGCGGAAGGAGTACGAGGTTAGGCTTCCGCTGCGCTCCTCCCCAGCCGGCTCTTCACGAGCCTCTGCCCTCTGACTCTGGCCTCCGCACTCTGCGCGAGGCGGTCACCCCCCATCCCTCCACAGAGGGAGGGGCCTTCTGGGCCCCTCACCTCTGCCCCTACATTCTCCATGCCCCCATGAGATCTCAGGCTAGGGCAGGGCAGGGCAGGGTACCACTTCACGTGTGACACAGCAGACACACGGCCACGCCCCAGCTTTGCTCCCTGCCTCCCTCCCCAGCGGCTCTCCCCCCGCCCTCACCCCCGGCTAACCCCACACCCCGTTGCCCTCCATCCCCCCACCTCCCTCTGCAGGAGATTATGCGTGACTATATCCAGAAGCACCCCGAGCTGAACATCAGTGAGGAGGGCATCACCAAGTCCACCCTCACCAAGGCTGAACGCCAGCTCAAGGACAAATTTGACGGGCGACCCACCAAGCCACCTCCGTGAGCGCTGCCCTGGGGTGTGGGTGGGTCTGGAAGTCAGGCCTGCTGCCCTGGGCCGCCCCACCACTCACTCCTCCCTCGCTGCTGCTCTGATAGGAACAGCTACTCGCTGTACTGCGCCGAGCTAATGGCCAACATGAAGGACGTGCCCAGCACGGAGCGCATGGTGCTCTGCAGCCAGCAGTGGAAGCTGCTTTCCCAGAAGGAGAAGGACGCCTACCACAAGAAGTGCGACCAGGTGCGCTGCGGCGGGGGCCGCGCCTGGAGAGGGAGAACTGGGCATCCTTGGGGGTTTGAAGCATGAGGTCTGACCCCTTGGGGACATGTTTCAAACTCGGTATTGTGCCCGGTTTAGCATCTGGGCAGATCAAGAGATACTGTTAGGCCTCATGCTTACCATGTATGGAGGGAGACGAGGCCTGTCCAGGCTCTGGATGGCTTGCTGAGGGCTGTTGTCCCCTGAGCACTCGAGGGTCGGTCTCCCGTGAACCTGCCCCCAGACCAACCCTGACTCCTTTCTTCCCAGAAAAAGAAAGACTACGAGGTGGAGCTACTCCGCTTTCTAGAGGTGAGTGGGTGAGGCAGTGGGCAGAGAGAGGCCTGGGGATTGGTGGGCAAGACCCTCAGGACAGCCTGGAAGCAAACTGAACTGGGGACCTCTTCTCCCGGGACCAGAGCCTGCCCGAGGAGGAGCAGCAGCGGGTCTTGGGGGAGGAGAAGATGTTAAACATCAACAAGAAGCAAGCCACCAGCCCAGCCTCCAAGAAGCCCTCTCAGGAAGGGGGCAAGGTGAGCAGGGGCACCGCTGAGCAGGTGGGGGCAGGGGAAGACGGGCTCCTCTTCACCACCCCATGGACCCTCTGTGTACCCACAGGGCGGCTCTGAGAAGCCCAAGAGGCCTGTGTCGGCCATGTTCATCTTCTCTGAGGAGAAGCGGCGGCAGCTGCAAGAAGAACGGCCAGAACTCTCAGAGAGTGAGCTGACCCGCCTGCTGGCCCGCATGTGGAACGACTTATCGGAGAAGAAGAAGGTCAGGCCGGCCAGACCAGAGGAGCTGCGGGGGCTGCTGCTCCCCTAGGGGCTGGCTGGACTTCCTCACCCCTACCCTGGGCGAGCCACACGTGTGCTTGTGCTCAGATGGTGGGGCTGGGAACCCAGCAAGCCGGAAGGCGGGAAGCTGTCAGCTGAGGGCTCCTGGCTCTCTGGGGAGCAGCGCTGGTGGGCGGGACTGAGCGCCAGGCTGGAGACATCTGCACCAGCCCACGCCTCCGCTCGTCCCACCCTCACCATGGCTGTGGCGGGGTGGGTAGCCCCTGCAGCATGGGGAACGCGCGCCCCCTGGGGGTGGCCGGGAAGCTGACGCTTCAGTGCCACCCTTATGCAGGCCAAGTACAAGGCCCGGGAGGCGGCGCTGAAGGCACAGTCCGAAAGGAAGCCAGGCGGGGAGCGCGAGGAGCGGGGCAAGCTGCCGGAGTCGCCCAAGAGAGCAGAGGAGATCTGGCAACAGAGCGTTATTGGCGACTACCTGGCCCGCTTCAAGGTAGGCAAGGGGTTCTGCAGCCTGCCTATGTGGGCCTTCTCCTGCCCCAGTGACCCCTCCCACAGCTGACAACCTGTCTGCCCCCAGAATGACCGGGTGAAGGCATTGAAAGCCATGGAGATGACCTGGAATAACATGGAGAAGAAGGAGAAACTGATGTGGATTAAGAAAGCAGCTGAAGACCAAAAGCGATATGAGGTGGGGAAGGGGCTGATGGTTAGTGCAGAGGGGTAGGGTGAAGCCGGGGGGACACCACTTAAATCTTGGGAGCCCCCTCTTGGGGGTGCAGCTTTCCTCACTGCATGAAGAAATCCCAGCCTTGGTGGTGGGACCCAGAAAATGTCTTAACTTTCCTCCCTGAGCCCCAGTCACTCATCAGTAAAATGGATGTGATGATACGAGTCACATGAATGCAGTTATAATAGCACTTCCAAACTGCAGTGCCTGACACAGGTGTGAGTTAAGTTCCCTGGCTGTGCCTCAGTTTCTCCTTCCTGGCACATGAAATGAGAGCTAGCTGAGGCACTGGTGGCATGGAGCCGGAGGTAGGACTATGTCGGGTGGGTAGGATGAATGTAATCTTTCCAGGTTTCCCTACAGAGAGAGCTGAGTGAGATGCGGGCACCCCCAGCTGCTGCAAATTCATCCAAGAAGATGAAATTCCAGGGAGAGCCCAAGAAGCCCCCCATGTGAGTCTGGAGCCCACCCTGGAGGTGGGGAGGGTCAGAGCTGGAAGGCTGCTTGGTTGGTATTCTGACCCTCCCTGCACCACCCTCACCTCCCAGGAACGGTTACCAGAAGTTCTCCCAGGAGTTGCTGTCCAATGGGGAGCTGAACCACCTGCCGCTGAAAGAGCGTATGGTGGAGATAGGCAGCCGCTGGCAGCGCATCTCCCAGAGCCAGAAGGAGCACTACAAAAAGCTGGCTGAGGAGCAGCAGAAGCAGTACAAAGTGCACCTGGACCTCTGGGTCAAGGTGAGAGCGCAGGGGACCCTTGGAAAAGGAAGCATCGTGCTGGCTGGTCTGCATTCTTGATTTTATTCAGCGCCTCAGCAGTCCTACAGGGTAATGATTACTAGCAAAGATGAGGAAACCAGGGATCAGAGAAGTTAAGTAACTTACCCAAGGTCACACAGTTAGTAAGTAGAAAAATCCCAATCAGACTTCCTTTTGCTCCCAGCTGGGACCAGGGGACCTCTCCTTGGCTATAGCTTGGTCCCCTGCCTCTGAGCTCCCCTTCTGTGACTTGGTTGAGCAGTCAGATCTGTAAAGTGGAGATAGTCACTTAATGTCCTCCCCAGGCAGGACAGGCAAGGAGCCAGGGAACTAGGAGGGTTTGGGTGTTCTGGAAGTTTGGTGAGTCCCAGACCGCCTTGTCAGTGTTTCCATACTTGGTGTTTGGGTGCAGGTGATGATGCCAGGTTATGAGGGGGTGGAGGTCATCATGAGGGGCTTTTCTGAATTGAGGAAGGCCCTGACTCTGGAGCCTCCTATTTGAGTGGAGAAACATGGAAACCAACAGCCTTAGGACAGGTTAGCTAGAAAAGGACTCCAGGCATCCTAAGCAGAAACACTGGTTGAGTTCTCAGGTCCCAGGAGTTATCTGCAAAGACCCAAGATATGGGGAGGCCAGGAGACCTAAAGATGAGCGGTTGGTAAATGCTTGGTCAACTGCCTGGCACTTGGTCAGCATGCTTGGTCAGCAGTAGTTTGGGGAGTGTTCCAACCCTCACCTTCTCCTCTGTCTCCCCAGAGTCTGTCTCCCCAGGACCGTGCAGCATATAAAGAATACATCTCCAATGTGAGTCTGGGAGCAGGGCGGCATGGGTATGGGGGTAATTGGGAGGGTGGTGTCTGGAACTCATGGCTGTTCCGTTTGTCTGCATCTCCATCCTCCTGCAGAAACGTAAGAGCATGACCAAGCTGCGAGGCCCGAACCCGAAGTCCAGCCGGACTACCCTGCAGTCCAAGTCGGTAAGGAGTGCCCCCAGACAGGGCAGGAGGGGCGTCCATGGTGCCTGGAGTGGCATGGCAGAAACCACTGATAGACCCCCATCACTCCCAGGAGTCGGAGGAGGAGGAGGATGAGGACGAGGAGGACGAGGACGAGGATGAAGAGGACGAGGATGATGAGAACGGTGACTCCTCTGAGGATGGCGGGGACTCCTCTGAGTCAAGCAGCGAGGATGAGAGCGAGGACGGGGATGAGGTGCAGCAGATGGGCCTGGTGGGAGGGGAAGGTGGGGGCCTGCCAGAACAGCCACCTGGTGACAGCATGTTCCTTGCCCCCCACCCACCCCAGAACGAGGAGGACGATGAGGATGAGGATGATGACGAGGATGATGATGAAGATGAAGACAATGAGTCCGAGGGCAGCAGTTCCAGCTCTTCCTCCTCAGGGGACTCCTCGGACTCTGACTCCAACTGAGGCTCGGCCCAGACTTGGATCTCCCCTCCCCAACTGAACGCCATTGTTTCTCCCCCTTGTTCTGTCCCCTGCCCCCAGCCTCCCTCAATTTCTTTCTTTCTTTCTTTTTTTAAACAAAATATGGTGGGGGCAGGGGCTGGAGGAGCCCAAGCCAGTCAGAACTCTGCAGCCTCAGAGACATTAGCCCTGGGGACCCTCCAGGGAGTACAACCATCAGACTGAGCCACCACTGGACCGGCCCAGCCCACCCCTCTGCACTCGTGGTTCCGGCATGGACAATGGACCTGGGAGTGGGGTGGGGGTCCCGAAGAGGTCAGCGAGGCCCTCCATACCTGCATCCCAACCCAAGGGAGGGAGGAAGCCTGGGGAGGATCCCTCACTTCCCAGAGGGACTTGCTGCCTGGACCCCTGCATTGGAACTGGAGGCAGGGAACGTGGGGAGAGGAGGGTGCGTGCCTGTGAAAAAATAGGCAGCCTCATAGCCCTCTCCCCTGCCCCCTGCAGAAAGGAGCTGCCTGGACCCACTCATGGGGGGGAGGGGCAGAAGTGTTTTTTATATATGTGTATATATTTTTTTTTTAAGCTCTGCTGTCAACGAGACGTTTCCTACCGATCTCGGCTGCCGTCTCTGTTGTCATTTTTTGGGAGAGGGTGGGTTTTAGGGGTAGGTTTGGGACTTTTTTAAAGCCTGATACGTATGGAAAAGCGTGTGTGTGTCCTGTACATAGCATGGGTGCACCTGTGGATGTGTGCGGTGAGTGTGTGTGTGTGTGTGTGTGTGTGTGTAAGAAAGAAGGGGAAGCCCACATCAGTCTATCTGGTAAAAGGGTTGGTGAGGGCCAGGGAAACTGATCCTGGTGGGAACCGGCTGGGGTGGACCCTTTCTCCACATCCTCTGCTTTGCCTAATCTCTGATTCACTTTTGGGGGTGTACTAAAGCCACCCTGATGCTTCCTATACCAACTTCCCTCTACCAGGGCCATATGACTGAGCTGCTGCTGGCCTCCAATATCCAGCAGGACAGTGAGGAGGGAGACAGACCAGGTGAACCTGAAAGCTTTTATTTGGTAGGTAAGGCCTCAGCTTATCTGAGGAGTTGCCTGGCCATCCTATGCTCAGAACTTGGGTTTCAAGAGATGTGCTGCAAGCTCTTACATCCATCCCTCCTGCCTTTCCCCCATATCCTCCAGCTCCCCTGTCTGTCCCCATTTCCTTTGATTTCTCAGGTCTGTTCCCTTCCTGCCCCACCAAACACAACTGGGGAAGAGGTCAACAAAAGCTGCTTTGGTAGCTGTCCCTCTAACCCTTCCCAGCCATCCCCACATTTTTGGTACCCTGATTCCTAGACTCTTAATAAGCCAGTCCATCTTGTCTCTGGATTTCATTTGTCTTTGATTAAATTTTGGGATTTTTTTTTTTTTTTTTTTGGCAATCATGTCAGTGACCTACTTAATTGGGGCTCTGTGCTTTTCCACCTTCCCCCTCGGAATGCAAGCCAAGGAATGGGGGGGAGAGCGGGAACTCCACCTAGGAGTTGGGGTGAGGAAGATGGGTCCCACTCCCAAAGGAAGGCAGACAATCTTTGCCTTGAACGTGGTGCTGGGGATCACGGGAGCAAGGGAGAGACACTCCACTTCCTTCCGTTCCCTTTGTCCTGATCCTGGAATTAGGCACAAGGGTTCATAGGTTTTATTTCTTCCCAAGAGCCCCTGCAAAGAACCCCATTACCTGTTTGAATGCCCCTGTGCTGTTGTATTTTAGTGGAATGTGTTTTAAAAACAACTTTGAATGGGGTGCTTTTTTTTTTTTCCTGTTTCAAAAATTGAAAAATTCTTACAGTACAAACAGGGCTGTGAGGGTGGGGGTGTTGGTGCTGTAAGAGGTCGCTCTGAGTGCATTTTGGCACTGGGATGGGATGGCTGGGGTGGGAGGATCCCTGCTTTCCCCTCTCCCTGTTTTTTCTAATATTTAAGGAGTGTTTTTGTAGGTTTCAACAACAACCACAACTTGAATTTGTATCATGAAAGGTGGGAGGGAGTGGCTTAGAGGTGTCTGCCTACGCTCAAGGCCAACTGTGGAAGTTTTGTTTTCCCTTTTTTTGTACAATAAAGTGAAAAAGGTTTGACTGCTGTCTGGTCACTGGAATCAATGAAGGTGGGGGCAGGGGTGACCCAGCAGTTCAATGTGGAAAGACCCTTGAAGCCAGTGTAGTGCCTTTCAAGAATCATCTCTTTTTCTGAAAGTCACATAGACAACCTACCTGCACACTGTCTGTGCTACTGCTCTTTCACTTTCTCAATTCAGTTTATTTACCTAGGATTGTCTACTAAGGATTGAGAGAAAACAAATACATGATTTTCCCCCAGAGTATACTGCCTTGGGAGACTGGGGATCATGAACTACTAGGGTCAGGGTTTCATCCTGGTCATGCAAGGGTTTATTGGGAGCTGGGATAATACTTCCACGTTGAGTCCTCAGCCTCCCCCTAGGTTAGGAGTGACTTCCTAATTCACCCAGACCTCTGATGGGAGGTAGGCTGGGCCTCAGTGACTGCTGTTAAGGAAGACAGCCTTCCCTGCACAGGCCTTTGCTGAGTTCCTGGAGCCACAGCTAAAGGACAGGGCCCTGTCTAGGAGCTCTGTCTCAACCCCAAACCCCTCTCCAATTCTTAGGCAAGCTTCTGAAAAGTTCATTGCCTCTCATAGTCTCCCATTTCCTCACCTCCCACTCACTGCTCCCTTGAAGTGACTAGAATCACCAACATATTCATTACATCCAGTGGGTACTTCTCTGTCTCTTGACTTCTTGGTCTCTTCGGCTGGCATCAGCTCCTCGTTCTTTCCTAGATGTTTATGTCATTCTATGAGCCTCCAATGATCACCCATAGTTAAGCATTCCAAAAGATGGTATCTACAGAGACCACTCTTGCAACCCGCAGACCTGTACAGACTTCTGTGTATCCTCTGCGATATCTTGCAGGCATCTCATAACTCAAGACCCAAAATGGTTACCAATCATCTAGTCATTCAATCTAGAAACCAGGGTTTCAGCCTTGACTCCCCTCTCCCTCTTTCACCTCTTCACTTATTTACTTGCCCAGATCTGTCCATTCCGCTTCCCGTCTGTCTCTCTCAAATCTGTCTACCCTTCTGCCGTCCATGTCTTAAACATACCAGACTCTTCTCACATAGCTGCTCCTTCTGCCTAGAATGTTCCTCTTTACCTAGTTAATTCCGGGCTCCACTTAAAAGATCACTTTCTCCAGGGGAACCTCTGACGCCGACCAAAAAATATCCATGCCATTATTCAGTAGCCTAGATGCCTTTGCACTCACTTTTGTTTCTTCCACACCAGGCTCTGCTAGGCTGAAGTTCCACTAGGACAAGTATGAGGGCTGTCTGGAAAAAATCCAGCCATTGTCAATATAATGAGAACTGTGGCATGGCTGGATACTTTCTGGACAGCCCTAGTATGTCTCTCTGGCTCATCGATGTAATACCAAGACCTCACCCAGAGCCTGGACCAGTGCAGTTCTTCGCATTTATTGCCTGGTGCTAACTGTGGAGACTTGGCATGTACCCAAAGAGGTTACCACCACAGAGCAGCCCAGGCCAAGTGCTGAATGAATAGTACAATCCAGTTGTAAAGTAGTTTGGTCTGAGGATGGCCACAGGTGGGGAAGTGAGGAGAGATTTAGGTAAAAAGGGAGGAAACGGGAAGGCTTCCTGGGCATATGTAAATTCCTTAAGGCAGACTATCCTGAGCATATTCAGAGAGAGATCAGCATCACTGGAGTGGAGAATTCCTGATTCATGCTGAGGAGATACCTGAAGGTCTGGCCTCACTCCTTTGCTCTAAATCAGAGGTGTTCAACCTTTTGGCTTTCCTGAGCCACTTTGTTAGAATTGTCTTGGGCCACACATAAAATACACTGACACTAATGATAGCTGATGAGCTTTAAAAAAATAGCAAAAAAAAAATCATGTTTTAAGAAAGTTTATGAATTTCCCCACGTTCAAAGCCCTCCTGGGCCACATGAGGCCCACAGGTTGGACAAGCTTGCTCTAGAGTCTAGACCCAAGTTCAACTATCTTCTGAGAATCTCCACCAGCTGAACCCATAGTAACTCAAACACATCCCAAAATTAACTTGTAATTTTCTTCTATCCTCACATCTCAGAGTTCCCCATCTTGGTCCAAAAAGTTTCAGGGACTCCCATCTTAAACACCTCAATAAATAATAACAACCTTCTTCTAAGGTCATATCCAGACTCCACACTCCTGAGTGATCTACTTAAAAAAACACAAGTCTGTTTAAATGATTTCCTTTGAGTACTCCTCTGACTTACAGGGTTAAAACCCACAAACACCTTAACACGCCCTTAGTCCTGTGTGGTCTGACCTGCTTACCTCCTGCTGCTTCCCCACCCATTCCTATGTTCCAGCCATACTTCTGGAGTTTGTTGTTTGGGATGTCTAGTGTCTTTTTGACTTGGCTCATCTCTCACTACAAAAAGCCTTTCCTGACCAACTCTCTCACATCATGTGATCCCTCCTCCTGGACACCTCTGTCCCCCATGTATATCTCTTGTTTTTATCACAAGGTTTGGCTATTGTTTTCCTACAGGTGTGTCTACTCCACAAATTGTGAACTTCCCAAGGAAGCACAACTGTTTTATTTCATGTTTGGATCTCAGTATGAATGCATCATAAGAATTGTTACAGAGCACCGTAAAAATAACAGCTAAGATTTATCTGGCACTTACTCTGAGCTAAGTTTCACATGCACTAACTTGTCAATTCTCACAACCACCGAATGAGATAGGTACTATCATTATACCCGGCGACAACGGAGGAAACTGAGGCAACAGAGTTCATTTGCCCAAGTTCATTTGTCAAGTCTACAGATTAAAAATCAAGGCCTGACTCCTGGTCTTAACCACTTAACACTATCTCCTCAGTAAATATTTGCTAAAGATTAAGGAGCCAATGATGGTCCCAAAGTATATGATTTAAGACATTCCCCGTTTAATCTTATCTTCTGAGGGGAGAGCGCTGTCATACACCCATCCAGGACTCCAGTCAGAGTAAAACGGGATGGAAGCGCCAGTCTAGGCATCTACTGCGGCTGGGAGGCTGGGAAAGGCCCTTTCCTCCAGAAGGTAAAGGCGAACAGCAAGAGCGAGGGAATATAAGCACATTCAGGAGAGTAGCACTGGGTCGGGGTAATGGTCTGGCCGGTGCCAGGCAGACTGAGAGGTGGGGGGTCCAGCGTGGGTTCCGGAAGCAGGAAAGGAGAGCAGGTGTGGGATCTAAATTAGGATGAGTGCGCGGAGGACTCTCCGCTCAGAAGGGCACAGCTCTGTCTCCGCCCTCGGCGGAGGACCCTCATCTCGGGCATTTGTTGGTCCGCAGGCCTGGAGTGGGCTGAGACCCGTCCAGAAACAAGGGGAACGGAGGTCCGGGCGAGCCCCTTCGGCATCATGGGTTTTTTGCCTTGCGGCGTTAGCTGCGCCCCACTTTAACTCCGAGCTCTTCACAGAAGTGGCTGCACGATTTAGGGTAAACGCCAGGGTGAGGGGACTGGGGGTGGGGGAAGAGCCGGGAGCCCCGAGGGAAGGGCGGGGGAGCCTGGGCCGGAAGGCGTCCCAGGCTCGGCTGGGAGCCGGCGCTCTCTTTAGACGCCACCCGCTGCCCCCGCCCCGGAGCCGGCCGGGACGGCACAGCGTCCCCGCCCCCAGCGCACCGCGCACCTCACCTTGAACGCCGCCCCACCCACAGCCATCCTATTGGGCTGGCCGTGCCGAGGCGAGACGGCGATTGGTCGAGGTGGGACCCAAAAGCTCCGCCCACATCCCCGCCCCCGTCCCCGTCCGCCGGTACTTTGGACGGCGGCGTGGCGCCCCTCCTCCCCGCCCGGTCCCCGCCCCCTGGAGCAAATGCTGCCGAGCTGCGGCCGCGGGGCAGATGCACGCGCTCGGGCCCTTCTAGCAGGCGCGAGCCATCGCTGGGCGCGCGAAAGCGAAAGAAGGAAGAGGAAGGGAGGGCGGGGGCGGGGTGTTGAGGGGCGGGAGGAGGAAGAGGAGGAGGTTGGAGCGCGCTCGCGCTTGGCCTCGAGCCCGCGCGGAGGGAGGGGGAGAGGGGCGCGCGCGCGCGCACGCTCGCGCTCTCGCTCGGTCCATCCATCCATCCTCCGGTCGCGGCACGCGCGCGCGCTCCGGGCTCGCGCCGCACCCCCCGCCCGGGAGAGGCGGGCTGGAGTGGGGGGCGGGGGGAGGGGCGCGCGGACGGCGCGCGGACTGCGCGCGGGCGGGGTGAGGTGAGGAGGAGGAGGCGGCGACGGGACGAGAAGGGAGGGGAAGGGGCCATGGCCGCCCGGTGAGGCGGCGAGGCGGGGGGGCGGCCCGACCCCCCGGCCCCGGGCCCTGGGCCCCGGGGAGAGGCGAGGACGGACCGACGGACATGGGGCTCCGGAGCAGCCGCCGCCGCCGCCGCCGCCGGAGGACGCGGCCCTGAGAGGCCGCCGGGCCCCGGCGCGGCCCCCCGGGCGGGGTAAGTACGGGACGGAGACAGGGACGGGGGAGGGGCCTGAGGGGGGCGGGGCCCGAGGCGGGGCTTGGGCCCCCTCCCCCCAGGTCTGGGTCAGCGCCCCTTCCCCTCCCCCCGGGCCGACGCGGAAACGCCCGGCTTCCCCCGGCTTCCCGGCCGGGCCGGGGGGCCCCCTGCTCTCCCCCTGTCTGGGTCCCCCCTGGGCGGGGCAGGGCCGGCCGGGGAGGGGGCGCGGGGCCTTTGTTAGGGAGCCAGGCCCCAGCCCCCGGGACAATAGAGACACCCTCCCGGACTCTTCTCCCCGGCCGGCCGGGGCTACCGGCGGGTGGGGAAGGAGAGGGTCCGGGACGCGTTCCCACTCTGCCCACTCTCTAGGGGTCGGTCTGTCCCGAACCGGCGCCGGCCTCCGGTGGCTCGGCTTTCCTCCCCCCAGTCGGTATGATGCAGCAGCAGTGCCGCAGGGACGGGGGAAGAGCCGAGGCCCGGCCTCCTACCCTCCCCAGTGCCCCTGGCTCATTTGTCAGTCCCCACCCCACTCTAGGCCGGTAGCTCCCTAAACTCGTACCCACCGTTCAGAGGGGCCCCGGACTGTGGGCGCTGTTTCTGAATCCTTTGGTGGGGATCCTGGACTTTGGGGCTCTTGGAGAGACTTCCGGGCAGGTCCTGAGGGAGGGTAGGTGATTTCTAAAAGAACAGGTAAGGGGAGTGCCCACTTCTGGCATGCCATCCAACTGGGCTCTACCCCTCCTCTTACGCATGGTGGCTACAAATGCCCCTTTAGCTCTAGGTTGCTGTGGACTCTGCTCCATTTCTGTAGTGGCAGGCTTATTTCAAGAGAAGACAGTGGGGTGAAGGTTGTAGGGTCCTAGGGCCATTCCTACTTCTGGTAGCAGTACCCCCCCAAGTGGACATCCTGGCTGAAAGCAGAGGTGACTGAGGAGAGCCTAGGGAAGGGGGGAGTGTATTTAGGAGTCTGTGCAGTTCTTTGCCACACCCTGTGGGTTTGCTTTGAGGCATTAGAGTTCCTTCTCCTCCCCCTGCTGCATTGCACCATGGGTATTGAAGAGGGGTTTGAGTTTTGGGGACCTGGGGTGAGCTAGTTGCTGCCTTCTATAGTCCCAGACCCTGATTGGCAGTAGAGTCCAGGGCCTGACTGGAGGCCTGGGGAAGAAGGACTGGGCCATCTTTGGATTTCAGGCCCTGAAGGACCATCCAGACTTAGTGAACCTAGGCCTTAGGGAGGGGTATGTCCTGATGCCAGGATTAAGCTCTGGGCTGCGAGGTGTGGAGGGGAGGTGGCAATGTTCAGAGGTGCCTTGGACTCACACCAACACCCCCACCCCCTTGTGTGCAGCCGTGTTGCCGCCCGCTGTGCTATGAGCAGTCAGAGCGCCGTCTCCACAAGAGTTTACAAATGAAAATGGAGGAAATGTCTTTGTCTGGCCTGGATAACAGCAAACTAGAGGTGAGGGCTCCCCCACGTGTGCCTCTAGTTCTTTTGCTTGATGTTTCTACGTCGCTATATCTGGCATCCACACCAAAGAGGAATTTGGGTAGTCAGCCTTGTTCCTTAAAGGGAATAGCCAGCTGAAAAGGCCCAAGGATCCGGAAGAAGAAAGAAGGTGAAGTCAAGATGGGGAAAAATGGCAGAGAAAGCATTACTTTTGGCCAGGGCAAATAGGCAGGAGATTTGGTTGGTGAGAGTTGCTCTCAGTCCAGGGGTCTGTGACTCGTGTGACCATCGATGTTCTCCCCTGGGCCCAGGCCATCGCTCAGGAGATATATGCGGACCTGGTCGAGGATTCTTGTTTGGGATTCTGCTTTGAGGTACACCGGGCTGTCAAGTGTGGCTACTTCTTCCTGGACGACACGGACCCTGATAGCATGAAGGATTTTGGTGAGCTTCAGGGTTGAAGGAGAGCAATCTAGTCCTGCCCTTGAAATTCTTGGAGGTTCCTCTTCTGGAAACCATACCAGTTCTAGAGCCTGGAGCTCCTGTGAGCCCAGGCATGGGGTCTGAAGAGGCCATGGGACCACAGGTGGGAACAAGAGGTGAGGGTCCCCTGCCTGCCCTGATCGCCACGCCTCTCCTGTCCCCAGAGATCGTGGACCAGCCGGGGTTGGACATCTTTGGACAAGTTTTCAACCAGTGGAAGAGCAAGGAGTGTGTTTGCCCCAATTGCAGCCGCAGCATTGCTGCCTCCCGCTTTGCTCCCCATCTGGAGAAGTGCCTGGGAATGGGTCGGAACAGCAGCCGAATAGCCAACCGCCGGTGAGGGCTTCTCCCCCTGCTAGCACTAGCGCTGCTCATCTTTTGCAGCTTACAGCATGGTGTCGTCCCTAGGGGCATTTTGTTAGGGTATAGAGGGTGGGTTATGCTTAGCCCCAGATGATCCACCGCTATACCTCTGAAGTTGGGGGCGAGAAAGAGGTGGCAGCCTTGACTCTTTCTCTTACCCTTGTCAGGATTGCCAATAGCAACAGTATGAACAAGTCTGAGAGTGACCAAGAAGATAACGATGACATCAATGACAACGACTGGTCCTATGGCTCAGAGAAGAAAGGTGTTTGGGGATCTGGGGAAACTTGACAGGCACTGGGGTGAGGTGGGCAAGCAGGAATTGGGTATGTAATCACAAGTTACCTTGAATGATGGGGGACAGCGTAGCTTTGTACTTTTCTTTCGGTACCCTTAGATTGGGAACTTAAAGTGACCCTGCCCTTTATCCTTTTGTCCTACACAGCCAAGAAGAGAAAATCAGATAAGGTAAGAGCTGGGGCAAGCATGAGGGAAATTTGGGCAAAGGACAAATACCCTCCCCTTTGGGCAGGGAGTCCTTGGGTATCTTGACTCAAGTCTGAGGTCATTGGGTGCCTCTGGGTTCTGGGGGATGAGGGTGTTTGGGATGGGCAGGAGGGCAGCAGAGGCCTTGGGGAATGGCGGGGGGTGGGGGGGGGGCATGGGTAGATAGGCCTCTTACTGGGGAAAAAAGAGTAGGAATTTGAGGATGTTTCTTTGTCAAATCTTTTTTCCTTCCCTGGGTTCTCGGCTCCCCCTTATCGTTACCCTTTCCCCAAAGCTATGGTATCTCCCATTCCAGAACCCCAATTCCCCTCGAAGATCCAAGTCTTTAAAACACAAAAATGGTAAGTGGGACTGGAATAACGGGAGTGATTCTAGTAGTCTTGGGACTTGTTGCTGGAGGGTGGAGGTGGGGGGCTTGGGGGGCAAGGGGTGTTGAGGGAGGGCCTGTGATCGTTCTGTCACCCCCACTTCCTCTCTGGTTATTTTCAGGGTTCTCTGTCTGTACCTCTGCATCAAACACCCTTCCCCTTCTTTTTTCTTCTTCAGGGGAACTTAGCAATTCGGATCCTTTTAAGGTAGGGGCTGCACCTGTTAGGATCCCTCTCATTTTCCTTTTTGTGGGTTGGGTGGGATTTAGACAAGTGGGGATCAGAATGCTAACAACCAGAAGCACTAGATGGGGTATTTAGGTTTTGTATATTTAGTTCTTTCTGGGTCCCATCCCCTCACCCATGTGCAGGTGGGATGGAAGGAATCATTGGAAAATTGCTGGGCTGTCTTACAACTTCCTCACTTAGAAAGAGATGAAGAGACTGGTTCTCCACCCCCACCCCCACCCCACCCCTTCTTTAACTGACACTTCTCTAACTTGTACCTCTGGTTTTCCCTCAGTATAACAACTCAACTGGGATCAGCTATGAGACCCTGGGACCGGAGGAGCTGCGTAGCCTGCTCACCACGGTGAGGGACTAGGGAAAGGGAAGCTTTGGGGAGTGGGCTTGGAGCTACAGGCAGTGGTCAAGGCCCTGGAGGAGGCTGGTGACATAGCAGTCAGGGCTATATAGTGCTGTTTCTGGAATTAGGGTTCCTGGTCAATGATGGTTTGTTTGGGACCATCTGCTCTGAATACCTTGGGGCCATTGCTGCTTGTGCAATCTAGCATTTATACAGAAGAGAACATCTAGTGTCTAGAGTAGGTTCCCCTCCATCCCTCCTTTCATCTTATATTCCTCTTCCAGCAATGTGGGGTGATTTCTGAACACACCAAGAAGATGTGCACAAGGTGAGCTCAGAACTTAGAAAGGGTGCCAGGGGCCCCTCCTGTACACTCACCCTGGACATGGGTAGGGGAGTACCCCTGGATTTGAGCAATGGGACTCCCACCCTTCCCCTCATCTAAAGGTCAGGCCTTAGGCCATAACCTGGGGCTCTCCATTCATCCTTTCCCTGTTGGTGTCCATCCCTCCTTTCTCTCCTGAGGGGAGGGGCTTCACTTGAGTTCCTCAGACCCTTCCCGCCTTGTTGGGGTCTGATCATCCTCTCCCCACCAGGTCCCTGCGCTGCCCCCAGCACACAGATGAGCAGCGGCGAGCCGTGCGGATTTACTTCCTTGGACCCTCAGCGTAAGTGATCCTCCAAGAAAGGTGGTGGGTTGTAGAAGGTTAAGATGATGATTGTTATCCCTAAAGCCCTACTCTGGCTCCTCCCCTTTTCAGCATCCTTCCAGAGGTGGAGAGTTCCCTGGATAATGACAGCTTTGACATGACTGACAGTCAGGCCCTGATCAGCCGGCTTCAGTGGGATGGCTCCTCTGATCTCTCACCCTCTGATTCAGGCTCCTCCAAGACGAGTGAGAATCAGGGATGGGGTCTAGGTAGGTGATCCAGCTGAGCCTGAAGCAAAGGAGTAGGGGCACCTTGTGTTCTGCCTTCATGTCTTGTGCCTCTTTCTCTTCAGGTACCAACAGCTCCGAGTCACGGAAAACCAAGAAAAAGAAATCCCATCTGAGCCTGCTAGGGACTGCCTCTGGCCTGGGCTCCAACAAGAAGAAGAAGCCAAAGCCACCGGCACCCCCGACGCCCAGCATCTACGATGACATCAACTGACTTGGGTGCAAGGGATAGCCTTTGGCTGAGCAGAGCCCTCTCTCCCAACCCCCACCCAGGTGGCATAGCCTGGCAAATGGACGGCTGCTGGGGGTCTGGGCTAGGGAAGCTTGGTGGGCCAGGCAGGCAGAGGATCCAGTTATGCACCCCTGGGGGGTGTCAGGGTCCTCTGTGATGGAGCATGACCCCTTGGCATGCAGGACTCAGACCTGGACATATTATGCCTTGGACATAAATTTGGTGGGGAGGCGGTTTTCCTATTTATTCTGTGAGTTACTGGATGTCCAGCTAGGCCAGGGGCCTGACATGGGCACTGGGCCAGGGCACTGCCTGCCCCCCACCCCAGGAACTGGACTAAGCCCTGCCAAGGAGCATTGTGGCTGCCTGGGAGGCTGTGGGTTGGAAGCTGAACCTGGAGGCGGCCTCCCCCAGCTTCCCTCAGCAAATGTGAATGGGTCTGGTGCTTGGAGCTGAGGGGCAGGGCTTGGTGTGTCCTGTCTGTGTGCAGAGTCCTATCAAATGCCCCCAATCCCAGGGGTAGGCAGGCACAGCAAGCTGTCTGCTGAGGTAGGCATCCAAAACTGCTGCCGCCTTCCCTGCCCCTCAGAGGGGCAGCCCATTCCCCTCAGTCCCCATGGGCCTCCTCCGCAACAGGAGCTGTCCTTTTATTGTTGGGTGCCAGGAAAGGGCCTCCAGCCTCTACAGCTTCAAGGAATGGGCAAGGGGAGGAGGGTAGGAAGAGGGAGCTGTGTATCAAAATGACTGCCCCCTGCCTTTCCTCCCTAACCCAGGGCTGGCGAGGAGTGGGGCCCCAAGGTGGGTGAGAGGGAACGGTGCTGCTTTATTTGAAATGTTTTCTTACCTCATTCCCTGCCCCAGGAAGGGGCCCAGCCTCACCCTCCTGGGGTGGCCCCATGTTCCTCCTGCCTATCCCCTGCCCCACTGCCCTACCAGGGCAGCCCAAGTTCCCAACTGCTGCTTGCCACCCACTTTCACCTTGACCAGCTTCAGTTCCTCTCTTGATGCTCCTGCCTCTGAAGCCTGCCGATTCCCCTTCCTTAGCCGCTTTTAAGTTATTTATTCTGTACTTGTGGTTTGGGGCTCTGAGGAAAATCCTGATCTTTTACCTCTCCCCCTTTGCTAGGAGTGGGGTGGGAGGAGAAGGTAGTCTCTGTGCTCTGGGTTGTCAGTGGAGTGGGGAGGGGTGTCATGTCTAGGCATTGTCCCTGTGTGGGACTGTCATGCCACTGTGCCCACCTGCCTGGTCTACATCCTGGAGAGATGTGACGTCCCACCTCCATGCGGGCACCATCACTCCCCGGAGCCAAGCTGGAGGACCACAGTCTGAGCTGGGAGCGGAGCTGACTGACACGGGTGGAGTTGACCTTGAGCCAAGTTCTCTGGCATTTGCTGGATGTGTCCCCTGCCCTCCTCCCAGGAGGAGTTATCCCACATTTGGGTAGCTAGTACCCAGGACTGCTTGGACTGATTTGGGTTAGGGAACCCTAGAGGGTTAAGGGAACAACAGAGATGGGGCCACATACGGTTTGGAACCCCAACCTCCCCCCCCCCTAGGGTGGTTCTGGGTGTGGCTGATGCCTAGTTACAATTTGGTTTTAACCCAAGAATTGTGATTATTTTTTAAAAAGCCAAACAGATTTTGGCAGGTATTAGAATGAATCCTGGAGCCTGGGCTCCTCTGTTCTTGACCCTTCAGTCTTCCTCAACGGGGAAGCCAGAGGGAGAGGAGGATCTCAGCCAGCCTCCAGCCTGCTCCTAACAGATGTCTTGGGAGTAGGTTGAAGGTGAAGGGAGGAAGGCCAGGAGCCACTCTTCCTTCTGAGGCAGCTGCAGCTCAGGCCCTAGTATACCCTTTCCCCTCTGGCCTCTCCCGCTTCTGGTGGAGAAGGGAGAAGTGGGAAGTAGTTTGGGAACTGGTTTGTCCACATCCACTTCCCCATTGTTCCTTGGCCCACCCTCAGGACAGAGCCCCCTGCCCAGGCTGGGCAAGATGGGCTTGGTCCAGCAGGGACCCTGAGGGTGTAAATCCCTTTTCCTCTGGGGAGAGTATGCCCCCCCTACCATGTAGTTGAACAGGGGCTAGGAGCTCCCCATTCTCTTAACAGCAGGCTGTGTGGGTTTCAATTCCCATCCCACCCTGGCTAGGTGTTGTCTGCCTTGTACCTATCATGTGTCTGAGTGTGTGTGGGGGGGTTCTGTACTAATTTCCATGGCTGGTGGCTTTTCCTTCCATGCATCACTCCCCCCCGCATGCCCAGGGGCCACCCGCCTGGCATTACCGCATGCTGGGGTCATTGGGGGAGGGGGGTGGGGCTCACGCTGTCCTGTGGTCTTGAGATTTTTATTTTTGCATATGTAATCCATCCTGTACAGGTAGCTAACTTTGTAAACGCTGTGTATTTCCCCTGCCCCCATGGCTGCTGGTGTAAATAAACTGCATCTCCTGTTGGTAGCCTGGCCTACCCACCCTCATTACCATGTTGCTGGGGGGAAGAGCAAAGCCATTCTTTTAATGTCACAGAAGGAGGCTCCACAGCCACAAAATGGAACTTTATTCAGTCAGACACTGAACCTCAATCCAAAAGCCCCTGAGGCAAGGGCCTGGGGCCCAGTGTTCCATACCCAGAGCTCGTCCTTGGAGCTAGGCAGGGTAGGACACTGGCTGAGGGCCAGAGCTGTTTCTTGCTTACAACCTTAGGCCCAGGGTAGCAGCAGCTGTGGCCTGGCCTCTCCCAGTGCTGGGGGCTTGGCTCTGTGCCCCAATCCCCTTCCTGACAGAGCTCTATAAAGGATTATTTTAAAAAATACAAGCAAAGTGCTTTGAAGAAAGGGAGAACACTGGAAACTATCCAGAACATGGAGAACACCCTATTCCTGCTACAGGGGTGGAGGGAGAACGGAGAGGTGGCTAGGTGCCTATAGAGCAAGCTGACTCAATCTTTACTCCTGCCTGTGTGATTTTAGTCTCAGAAGATGGATCTTCCACTAAGGAATGGAAAGATACTCCAGGCTCCCTACAGAAGTATGCTGGGGCCATGCTGAGCTGCCCTGGCAGGCGCCCTGGATGCTGAAGAGCAAACATGCAGGACAATGAGAAGAGCTAGGGTCACAGCTAGGAGGGAATCCTTAGAGCCTAGGCTCCCCACTTGAGCTGGGCCACCAGCTTGGCTCTGAACTCCAGGACCCTAAAAGTAAAGATGACATCCTTGTTTCTACCTGAGTTGTGCTTGCACAGAGGGGATGTCTGTAACCTCGTGGACAGGAAGAGGAGACCTCATGCCTGCCTCCTGTGTCCTATGGAAGAGGACTCGTGACATCCTTTCCACCCCCACCCCCCAAGACCCTTGGGCCTGGCTTTGGCCAGGAAAGGGGGGAGGCCATAAAGGAAGAAAACCATGCCTTTTCATTTTCTCCCTATGTCCTTATCGTCCATACATTCCAAATACTAGGAAGCTGAAGAAGACAGTGACCCCCACCAGGGAGACAGTGGCAGGTGCTGTAAAGAACTGGCGGTAATTGATACGGAAGTACCAGACCACACCCAACAGCACCACAAACACAGGCACCATAAGGCTGCCCACACTGACACCAAGGCTGGGGGGTTCAGTGGCTGAGGAGGGGGCCAGGGAGGCTGAGGGGCCTGAAACAGCTGACCCTGGGGGTGAGCGGTGGCAGTGAATCACACAGTTGTTGGTAATGTTCAAGGAACGCAGAGTGCGGGCCGGGTCCTGCAGCAGGCGGCCCTGGTAGATCAGTTTCATCTGGCTCTCTTGTCCAGGGAAGTATTTACTGTAAGGACGGAAGAGACAGAAGGAAAGACAACAGGGCGAGGAATGAGAAGACAAACAGGCCCGGACCAACAAAGCAGGGCAGTGGGGAAAAACTGAAGGGTGAGTTTCAAAATACTCCACTCATCCCTAGTAGGGACTTCCCTGTTGCTCCCATGTCTACACCAGGAGGCAAACAAGGGCTGGGGACATGGGGTAGAACAGACCCCCACTTTCTAGCCCACTCACCTCTTCAGGGCGCCCACAGTATCTTCTGGCATGGCCACAGCCAACTCTTCCGTGTCATTGAGGAATTTGAGCCGCACATTGATGAAGACAGGGCTGGGAGGCAGGCAAGCACTATCCTCAGATCTCAGAGGAACTTCTGGACTGCTGCTCTCTGGGCCCACTTGCCTTTTGGGCAGGCCTTGGATGTCAAGCAGATGCTCCAGGCTGGGCTCAACAGCACCCCCAGCTCCAGGCTCTCCCGTGGAATCTCCCCCACCTTCGCCAGCCTCTTCAGCCTTCTCATCATTACCCTCTGATGGATGGGGGAGTTCAGCTGGCTCTGGGGTGCCTTGGCCTGCCACCAGATGGTCCACATGCCCCAGGTGGAGGACGGATGTGTCGCCAGCTGACACAATAGTGCCCAGGAGCTGATTGCTACCGCTGTCTGCTACGTATGTAGAGAGCCAAGCTAGGACCAAGGCTAGAATCAGCACCACCATACCTGCCACCACAGTCACCTCATTACCCATACCCTCAATGAGGGTGACATCAGAGAGTTCCATTGTCTGGCTGCTGATCGGGTCCACACTGCAGGAACAAAGGGGGACAGCATCAGCAGGGCCTATGGGGTTATAACCAGGTTTCTAGTTTGTTCAGGTTCTCACTGACTCAGCCCTGAAAGAAAGTAGAGTTCACTGTCCTGTACAAGGGGGAACGAACCTTCCTAACTCTGGGCCCCCAACCTAAAGCTAAGGACTTACCCTTTGCTTCCCCATGTGAAACTCTTAACTTTCACACCTTTTTCTCTCACATTCCAACCCCTCAGTGAGCTTTGGTCATCAGAAAAACCTTATAGCTTTGTTGCTTTTTTGGTAGGTAGGGAAAAACATTTGCTTCTCTTGATCTGAGTTTCTGTAGGATTTCTATGCTATCACTTGGTCAAGCAACTTTGCCCCTCTAAGGGGTCTCCACGGTGGCCTCAGAGACCAAAAAGCCTAGAATATTTTATTTTGGGGACCTCTGGAAGCAACCTCTCTTGCCAGATTGTCTCATTTGAACCCTATCTCATTTACGGTCACATATCTAGGTCCAGAAGTCAAGAGCTAAAGAAAATTTATCATCAAAAGCAGAGTAAAACCTCCCCAAAGGGACGAAAGAGACAGAAAACCCCACAGGCCCTATTGAAGTCATCAGCAGACACTGTTTTTGTCTCCTCTGAAACTCTTCTGGCAAGCCCTGGGGAATAAAATAGGATAGACACCAGAAACACCATGCTCCTGGATCACCATGGCTCACAATCGCAAAACTTAAATGAGACAGGAAGGATCTCAGGTTGCTCCTCAGAGTACCTACTCCTTCCCTTAGAAAATCTGCTGCTTTCACAGCTGTCCCTAGGTAAATCCAGTTTAATGATTATTATTACCACACTATTCTCACAGCACCTAAAAAACTTTATACCTATCTACCTGTCCAACTCTTTATACTAGATTCCTGGAAGTCAAAGACCACATGTACCATAGTGCCTAGCATAATACCATAGTAGTTGTTCAAAGAATATCTGTGGATCATTATCAACATGACTAGTTTCCAATCCTTATTTAGTACATGGGTGTTGGGAGTCAGGAAAAAAAAAAAATTATAATCCCAGTCTTGCCTCTTACTAGCTCTGTAATCTAGGACACTTCTGAAAGCCTCAGCTTTCTCATCAGTAAAATGGGATTAGAAAATAGTACCTACCTCATAAGGTTGTTTTGAAGATGACGGGAAATCATCGAAGCAAAATACTTAGCAGAGTGCCTGGCACATTGTCATTGTTCAATAAATAAGTGGTAGCAATGATTTATCACTCTCACAACTAACCCCTGATGGTAAGAAGGTTAATGTCATTAACCCTGATTTACAGAAAAGGAAACTGCAGCGAACAGGCGGCGAAAACGACAGGCACAGACACAGGGAACCTCAGTTGGCAGGCAACGGGCAAGACCTCAGATCTCCCGCCTCAGAAGCCTTCTCTCAGCCTGTAAATGACCCTGACCGCGAGGTGAGGGGGCGTCCCCGACCCTGCCTTTTCTGAGGCGAAGCCGCCGCATTTGGGTGGTCCTATTCCCGCGGCGCTGAAGAGGGATCCATGGGCACATCCAAACCGAAAGGGTGACTACCTGGTTCCAGCCGCTGTAACCCAGCCTAGTTCTCCCAGCCCGTGAGGGATTAGGGTCGAGGGAGGGGGTCACAAACCATCTACACCCCTCAAACTTTGGGGCGGGGCTGGGGGCGGGGCTTAAGTACGCAGGGAGTCATGGGAAACTAAGAGAGGACTGGACTTGGTACTATGCCTGGATAGGAAAGGAAACCCTCACCTGAAACGGCCAGACTAAGTGTTTTGACTTCGTCAGGATGGCCTATGGACTCACCTTTCCGTAGGGGCCGGGGGAAGGGCTGCCTACCCCCGATACTGCCCAGGGTCCAGGATCTTCCGTTTCATCCCGGAAGCTGTTAGACCCAGATACAGGAAGTCCCACCTCCGCGCCTTGCAATGATGACGCAAAAGAGACGTAAGGCGGGCTGACGTAAACGTATCTAAAAGGGACAGGTTTCTCAGCGGAAACAGGGGCGGAGTCATTGTTGGCGGGATCGTGGCCCTCCTGGGGCCCGGCCACGCCCAGCGGGCGGGGCCTGTGGAGCCTTGTATTAAGGGGTGGGGCCAGGAGGGAGGGGAGGTGCTTGAGAGGAGGCGTGGCTTCGCGAATGGAAGACCGAGCGGGCTTCCCCTGCAGGTTAGTAACCGATTGGCGGTTCCTGCTTTCGAGCGTATTTCTTTCAACCTTGCTACCAGCCTCCCGGGTGGATTGAATTTATTACTGCTCCAGGTTAGCGGGATTAGTAAAGACTGGTCTTTCCGACCTCCAGGAATTCACCTCAGAGCTAGTCGGCAGACAGAATTCAGTCCCTATCCAGTGCTCGGAGAGTGCGGCTCCATGTAGTGTGAAACCGTGGCAAATTAGGAGAGAAAGCACAGATTTCAGCGCAGGCTCAGAGCATAAGAAAAGCAGGAGCCCTCCCAAAATACAGGGAAAAATGGTTCAGTTTTCAGGAACTTATGCAAATTTTAATTAAATATTTTCCTAAAGATGTGCTAGGGGTTTTGTTGTTTTCTGGTGAACTATTGGTTGAAGTATAAATAACGCAGACAGAGGCAAACTCATAAGCGAAGAGCTGGGTGGTTTTCACCAACAGAACACACCAGTAGAACCAGCGCTCGGATCAAGAAATAGAAAATGGCCCATAACTCCCCTTCTCGTCCTCTTTCAGCCACTAACACAAAGAGTAGTCACTTGTCTGACTTTGTCACCGTAGCTTAGTTTTCTGTTTTTGTATAAATGGAATCAAACTGTGTACCCTTTCCTGCCTGGCCTTTACTTTTTAAGTCGTTGTTGTGGTAAAATATACATAGAAATTACTATTTTAACCATTTTGATAGACTAATTCAGTGGCATTAGGACATGCACCACAATCCATTTGCAATACCCATTCCTTCCCTCCTCTATTTTTTCTGTCTCTATAACTTTGCCTACTCTCAGTATCTCATATAAATAGAAGCATACAGTACTTGTCTTTTTGTGTTTGCTTTATTTCATTCAGCATGTTTTCAAGGGTCAATTATGTTGTAGACCATATCAAAATTTTATTCCTTTTTAAGGCTGAATAATATTCCATTGTATGTGTATATCATATTTTCTCTGTCCATTCATCTGTTAATAGACATTTGTGTTGTTTCCACCTTTGAACTATTATAAATAATGTTGCTATGATCACTGATGTACAAATATCTGTTTTGACTCCTTGCTTTGAATTCTTTTCTCTTGCTTCTTTTGGTCAACAATATGTGGGATGAAAGGTACTGCTTTAACTTCTGCATACATGTACCTTTTGGGTGAAAAGCTTAGTATTTTCATTTTGAAGAACACAGGGTGGGGCAGAGCATAATTAAACAGAATTTAAACCGAATTTAAATTACAGTTAAACAATTTTGAAGAATAAGTAGAAATTTATCAAGCAAAGTTTCAAACAGAATAGCAGGTTCATGGGCTCTCAAATATGAGTACTTAAGGGAATGAATAAATCAATCAGTTGGACCACTGTTAATGCTTTTGAGAGAGTTTATGTGCCAGGTACAGTGCTATATATATATATTTATATAATCTTGTCAATATTTGGTCCCCTACTTCTTTCACTTAACTATATATACCATGAAACTTTTCCCATGTTATCAAATATTTTTATAGCAGAGTTTTTGTTTTTCTGTTTGTTTGGTTTTTAAGATTTGTTGTTTGAGAAAATATGAGAGAGAGAGAGAGAGAGAAGGGGGAGGGCTCAGAGCAGCCTCCACAGTTGTACATCATTAGTTGTGACATAGTTTTTCATTTCATTCCACACAGGTGGATGTGGGGCCATGCAGGGTGTGAACCGAACTAGGGTCCTCCCGCCTGGGAGGTGAGAGCCTCTGCCACCATCCTGGTGGTTACAGCTGCACCACAGTTCAGCACATGGGCCTACACAGGCAGAGGCCAGGACTCAATCCCTGGACTTCCAGCTGCAAGGCAAACAACTCACCCTGTTGAGCCATCCTGGCATCCTCTATAGCAGAGCTTTAAAGATTTATTTTATTGTTTTTGACAGAGACAGGGAGAAGGGAGAGGGCCCAAAGCAGTCTCCACAGTTGCACATCAGTTTTTGACATAGTTTCCTTCCACACAGGTGGGGGTGGGGTGGGTGGGAGGGAGTGCAGGGCGGGAACTGGGCCTAGGGTCTCCCACTTGGGAGGCACGCCCCTTCGAGCCAGGGGCCAAACTAGGGGGTGAGAACTGAAATGGTGGCCTGCCATGTGGGAAGCACACCCCCGTTCAGCATATGGGTCCGCATGGGTGGGGTCCAGGATTCCATCCTAGGTCCCTGGGGCTGCAAAGCTAGTGCTTAACCCGCTGAGCCATCCCGGCTTCCCCTATAACAGTTTTAAATAGCTGCTCAGCAGCATTATCTTCTGTGTTGCACCATAATTTTTTAAACTAATGGTCTCATCTGGATGGACATTTACATTGTTTTCAGTAGTACTTTGTTTTTAAAGTGTTTTTTTTATAAATATCTTTATATGTCTTTGATGGCAGAATTTGGTACACATCCATGATTATTTTCCCCTAGGATAAATTTCTGAAACTGGAATTCCTGGGTCAAAGGGTGTTCACATGTTTAAGGTTTGTGATACATGGTGCCACATTGTCTTCTAGAAGGTTGTACGGTATTTATTTCCATTTCTACCAGCAATGTGAGTGGCACCCATTAGTGTTCCCTTCCCAAAAAAAACAATGTAGAGGCTAGAAAGGAACAGGGAATAAATGGGTGAAGTTTTGAGAGACATGAGAATCCTGAAGATTTTTATAAGCCAGAAGAAAGAGCATAGAAGGGGAGATGTGAAGATATAGGCGATCTGAAAAGAGAATAATTGACTGAGCAGTGCCCTTCGAACCCTAGAGGGTTGAGCTAGTGGTCAGGCTGGCTTTGGGGAGGAGGTGGGAAAAATTGGGTGCCCCAGGTACCTGATCTAGCCTTTTGGGTTAGGTACATTCACTCTGTGTTCTCCAAGCTGCATGGACTGAATTCTGTCATAACATTTATCACACTGCATTGTCTTTTGTCACTTTTTTTCTGTCTTACCAAATTGCTTGAAGTCAGGAACTATTTTCTTAATTTTTGTTTTGTTTTGTTTTGCTTTATTTTGTTTTTAATTCCAGTATCCCCAAACTCTTAACTCAGTACCTGCATGCAGCAGGCAG
This sequence comes from Craseonycteris thonglongyai, assembly GCA_004027555.1. Lineage (NCBI taxonomy): Eukaryota > Metazoa > Chordata > Mammalia > Chiroptera > Craseonycteridae > Craseonycteris > Craseonycteris thonglongyai. The sequence continues at coordinate 29,706 of PVKE010009387.1, forward strand.
AGTACTTGATAAAGATGTATTATTAAAAGAATAATGGATGGAATGAGAGAAGTTGGGGGGAGTTTGAGAGTTTGCTTGTCTTCTAGCCAGAGGCAGTGTCTTAAAAGAGCCATGGCAGTGAGGGAAATGGATGGAAGGGAAAGGAAGACTGGCTAGGGATGAGAGAGACTTGGAATGCTCAGCAGCTATGATGAAGGGTTGGAAAACATGGAGGTTGAGCCTGACAGGAATGTGTTTTGTGAGTGTGTACAGCAAAGGACAAGATGCACTTAGGGGTGCTTTCTGGGTTAGGTTTTTGAGATTGAGTTTTTGTTTGAGAGGAAAAGCAAGGAAAGAAAGAATTCTACAGTTGGGACTATATCACTGCCCAAAGCTGGTTTATTTTATTTTATTTTATTTTATTTATTTATTTATTTATTTATTTATTTTTATTGTTTTTGACAGAGAGAGAGACAGAGACAGAGAGAAGGGGAGGGCCCAGAACAGTCTCCATAGTTGCACATCATTGGTTTTTCCACATAGTTTTATTCCACAGGTGGGCACGGGGCTGCACAGGGCAGGAACTGGGCCGGGGTCTCGCTCCAGTGAGAACTGAACTGGGGGCACTCCCTAGTTCAGCACATGGGTCCACACAGGCCAGGGCCGGGATTCGATCCTTGGTCCCTGGGGCTGCAAAGTGAGCGCTTAACCCACTGAGCCATCCCAGCTTCCCTGGTTTCTTTTAAATATAATAATAATTAAAAATCAACAGAGTATTTTAATTGATCTCAACTCCGTTGAACATTTTTCATGACATAGTTATGAGATGTTTATTTCTCTTAAACTGTTGAATTTAGGTATTTTTATACCTTTATGTGCAATTAAGATGGCTGGAATTCTGCCTTAACTAAATATGTTTATAGTAAATCTGTTTTATTAAAAAAACAAAAAGTGCTGAAGGATAAGATTGATGGTGTTTAAGGGTACAAACTTATAACATAGTATTTATGCCACCTCTAATGCACCATATAATGAATATAGTCTATAATACTGTATTACAATGATGTAATGTGATAAATATTGTTTCAATGACAATTATATTATAATATATAAATGTATCAATATAAATGTAGCAAAGTAACACTACATCTTAAATTTATAAATTGTAACATGTCAAATTGATCAAATTTTTAAAAATGTAAAAAGACACACACACACACAAAAGTGCTCCTTCCCTAACCACAAGATACTATTCATTTCATATTTGCGGAACCCACAGGCAAAGAGCACTCATTGGATTACTAGTGAGTGGGCGTGTTTGTCATATTTCATCAACTACTTTGTAAATTAAGTGTTTGGGCCTTTTGCCTTTTCTTCCACATGTTCTTCCTTTAATATATATATATTTTTAAAATCACAAGAATCCAGGGGTAGCCCTTTGAAAAAAATTCAAATACAGACCATAAAAACCCCACTGGCACAGCCCAGAGTGGAATTCTTGGATACCTATCTTCCTTGTCTTTTTCTTTTCATCTCCAATCATGGGGTTTGGTTTTGTTTGCTGTACATATTGTATTCCAACCTGTTTTTTCTCCTTGACAACAGTATTGGAAATCTTTCCAAGGCAATACATATGCTGTTCACTTGGAATCCCTCCCTAGTTCTGCCCTGCTGCGGGTACTACCCTTTGTAAGGGCTAAAATGTATTCTATAACATGGATTTGTTTACCAGCTGCCACTTGCTGAGTTATTACAAGCAATGCTGGGATGAACATTCCCGTTTGTGCTAGCCTTTTGTGTAACTCTGGAGCAATGTGTAAGGGTATTGTTAAATGGCCCACCAAAGAGGCAATTTCCTTTCCCATAAGAATTTATTTCTCCATATCTTCATGGGCTCTGCATATTACTAATCTTTGAAATTTTCCCTAATCTAGTGGAAGAATAATATCATATTGCTATTTAATTTGCATCTCCCTGATTGCTGATTATGTTGGAAATCATCATTCAATTACTTGACAGATATTTGAGTGTCCGCACTCTGCTAGGCACTGTAGAAGCTCCTAATGGCGATAAAATAGATGTTCCTGCCCTCACAGATCAAGGGAATGAGATCTTTTAGCTGCAGCTACATTTTCCAATATTTTGCCTTTGTGTTTATGATTTGGTGTTCTTATAAACCCAAATTTAAACTTTTTCTGTATCCAGATCTATGAAACTTATATGCCTTTAACCTGGAAAATCTTCTCTTACCCCTAGGTAATATACATAATCACATGTATCTACAAGTATCTGGTAGTAGTAAATATAATAAATAGAAAAAGCCGAGCTCTGTGGGGTCAGCCTGCTGTAAGGGGGTGTGCAGCTCAGCCTCCTCCCCCTGAGAATGACGCTCCCTGGGCTGGGGCCCAGGACTAGAGAGGATCCCCACCCCTCTCTTCCCTCTGGCCTTTGGCTCTATAAAATTAAAGTAAAAACATTGTCCAGAGAGGAGAGGTTGCTGCTCTGCCTAACAACGTAAAAGCCTTTCTTTGTGTTTGTCAAAGGGCATCTCCAGAGATATAGCTCTCCACAGAGGAGGGCAGGCCAGGCAACAGTTGCAGGAGGCCAACCCCAGGACCCCTGACTCATCTCTGCTGCAGGTCTCCAAATAGTGATGGCCGTGGAGACCCCAGAGTGCAGGCTGTTGGGCGTTTCTCCTTAGTTCCCTCCTGTGGTGGGGACTGTTGGCTAGGGGTCTGGGAGGGGCTTGTGTTGTTCTTATACCCTCTTGACTATCACAAGAGTAACAGTTGCTTAATGCAGAAAACTTGGGAACCTCAGAAGAGGACAGAGGTTGGGTGTGGGTGGATACACATGAAATGATAGGAATCTCAGCCACATTTCAACCTCATAACATTCACACATTGGTTCTGTGCACAAATCGTTTATTTGTGTTCATAAAAACTGGCTTGGCTTGAAAAGCTTCCTCTTACAGATGAATGGGACCAGAGGAAGAAGTGAGAGAGAACAGAGACAATTGGTGGCTGTTTCTCTTGTCCCAGGCCCTCAGAAGTGTGGTGACCACTATTAAAGACACCATGTGTCACTGGGGTGGGAGACAGAACACAAGCATAAATGAGTCCCAGACATAATTTATGTATTCCTCCCTTAACAACCATTTACTGAAAGGCCTGTTTTAGGCATATCTAGTCCCAGTCTCAGCCTAGATAAGGCAGACACAGGTTCTTAATGAAAGAAGCACGACACCAGGAAGGCTACCTGCTAGGCTGGTCAAATAATGTGATTGAGCTGCCTTGAGGATCAAATCAGCTTCAACCAGGGCAGAAATGTGGGAAGGGTATAGCAAGGTTGGGGAACAGCACATGCAAACACCTGGGAGCATGGGTTTCAAGATCAGTCGGTCAGGTCCTCCTGTCAAATAACAATGACAGGTTGGGCCCAGGCAGTTCAGCTAGAGGCAGAGTCTGTCACTCTTGAGGAGGCTGAGCAGATACACTGGTGGCAGGGAGTGGGGGGCCAACAAGGATCAGGTGGACAGAGGGGCCATCACCCACTAAAGCAAAGGTGAGGAGGTGGGAGAAGGCTGAGTCTGCAGACCTTCCATTGGAGAGAGGAACTGAAGCTCAGGTCCGGTTAGTGGTAGGGGGTGACAGATGGAGAAAGCAAGACAAGCTGTGGGAGCAGCCTGGCATGGTGCTCACTGGATGCGTCCCTCCACACGCAGCAGAAGGTAGTCCTTGAGGAGCTGGGGCAGTGGGAGGCGGGCAACAGCCTGTCTGCAGCGGCTCCCCAGCTGAGCCCGTATGGCCAGCCGGGCCAGGTGCTGTAGCCGCCTCGGCTGGTTCACCATGCCCAGGGCAGAGCTGTAGAAGGCTTCATGCTCCTAGGCCAGGAGTGGATAACAGGGTCACAAGGCCCAACACCACTGCCTCTGCCTTTTCAACTGGGGGCCCCCTAGTGATGGGCCCTAGGATTTTGCAACCTGCAGAATTGGGTGCATCCCGAAGGATTCAGATTCAGAGCCAGAGCATACCTGCTGGGGTCATGTGAGCTGGGACCATGCTGCAGATCTGGGTCTCAGCCATGTCTGCATGTCTGCACCTCCCCCCCCCCCGCCCCTGCAAAGATGCTGGCACAGCGCCCACGGAGTCAGAGATGCCTCATAAATATCTATGCTGATGCAGGTGAGAGAGAGGCTGGAGAAGTGCATGGAATTAAGAGGTTGTTCTGAGCTGCTAGGGGATGGGAGGGCCCTAGAACCCAGGGTTTTTACTCTGCCTGTCCTCCAGCCCAGCGGTGACAGGGAGAGAGAAAGGATCTGTGCCCCAGGGGAGACATACCTGCCACAGCTCTGGGAGCACTGCCTCCACCCAGGTATCACAGGATGGGACACGAGGATAGGCATTAAGCAGGACTTCCAGGGCCCGAGGGGAGTTGGCACAATGTTTCAGCATCTAGGAATCAAAAGAGGGTCTCAGGGGCACCATGCCTCTCCCAGCCAGGGACAGACCCAAGTCCAGCCTAAGCCAAAGCTGCACTCACACTCAGATTTTTGAGGCTAAGGTCTGAGTCTCCTCATCCTTTTCCATGCCTCAGTTTACCCCCCACACCCACTTCAAGGCTGCTCCACAACCTCCTGGCCCCAGTCAGTTTCCTTGGAACCTCTTTTCTTCCTTGGATATCCTCCCCCATAGCTCTCATTGGTCATTCCCAAGATGGGGACAGACCTCCAGCCACAGAGGGTGGGCTCTCACTCTCTTGACCCCCTCTCTTCTTCTGTGGCCGGGTGATTCCACATGCAGACTCCCCCCACCCCACTGGCGCCTCCTTTCACAAGTTCTCCTTGTGCACCTCGGGGTGCACAGGCTGGGCCCCGTAGTCCAGAAGCGCCGCGAAGAGGACCTCGGGCTCCCAGTTGGAGGTGTCCTGGACAGCCTGCAGGGTGCAGTCCATGGGTGTGTGGCCTGCCGCGTTGGGGACTTCAGCCCGCGCCCCATGGCGCAGCAGCAGCTCAGCTAGGGCTCCGCAGCCGTTGGCACAGGCATTGTGCAGCGGTGTGTGGCGCTTGCGCCCGGCCGCCCGGGCATCAGCCCCGACCTCCAGGAGCTGGTGTGCCACCGCCTGATGCTGCTGGCTGCTGCCCGGGCCCTCGGCCCCCGCGCACGCCGCATTCAGGGCGGTCTCACCCTGGCTGGTACGCAGGCCCACATTGGCTCCGTGTGCCAGGTAGAGAGCCACGTGCTCCTGCAGGCCGCGAGCCGCTGCCACGTGCAGGGGTGTCACCTCACTGTCCTGCGCAGCCAAGTTCACAGTCGCTCCTGCCTCCAGCAGCAGCTTGGCGCACCTGGGGGCAGGGTGCAAGGTGCCAAGGCAAATCCTGAGGGACTAAGGTGTGGCCTGGGAACCCCCCTGCTTGTCATCCCCTACACCAGAGGTCCCCACACTTTCTGGCACCAGGGACCGGTTTTGTGGAAGAGTTTTTCCATGGACACGGGTGGGGGAGATGGTTTGGGGATGATTCAAATGCATTACGTTTATTGTGCACTTGATTTCTATTATATTATTGTTCCATTGTAATATGTAATGAAATAATTATAGAGCTAATCTAATGCCACTGCTGATCTGGCAGGAGGTGGAGCTCAGACAGTAATGCAAGGGATGGGGAGGGGATACAAATGCAGATGAAGTTTCTCTTGCTGGCCTGCCCACACCTCCTGCTGTGCAGCCTGGCTCCTAACCAGCCAGACTGGTACCAACCTATGGCCCAGGGTTTGGGGGCCCCATCCCTACACCTTTTTTCCCACCTCCAGCACCTGAAGGTGAGCCTGGTGTCCACCATCAGACACAGAAGCCCTGTGACAGACAGCAGAGCTGGAAGGCCCCATTGAAGTCACCAAGAGCATCTTCAGTTTTCCAATGAGAAACTTCAGCCCAGAAAGGTCGCAGTGCAACCAAGGACACACAGCAAGTTAGTGGCTGCAGGGAATTAGTACTCATTGCCTCAGATGGTCCCTCCTAGAGTCTAACCTGAATCTCCAGTCCCACTGGGACCCCAAGCCTGGCTCTGAATCATTTGTCAGTAAACTTCTAACATTTTGATAGCACACAAAAAAATTGAAACCCCACTACTGTGTACACTAGGAACCACAGAAAGCTAACATATATGAGCCAAAAAGAAAAAGAAGTCCTAATATTTTCTTCCTGCCTCAGAACTTGAAGACCACCCTTCCAGACCAGCCACACCCACTCCAACAAAGGAAGGCACTTGGGGACCCACATCCTCCCTTTTCCTCTAATGAAAACAAACAAAACCAAACAACAAAAAGCAGATTTTTAAAAATTTATGCTTTCTGCAGTCCTCTAGTTTGTGGAAAAATTGTTGACCAGAACACTGTAGAGGCAAATATTTATCACTAACCACCAAAGGGCAAACTAAACACACAACAAGTTCTATTAATGATGGAACTAAGCTGACAGTAATTTATAATAAAAAGCCAAAATAGCAGCCACTGGAACTCACAAGCAGATCCATCAACCCCAGTGGAACCCTGATGACCAAGTGTCCTTCCCTAACGGCCAGAATTCCAGTTCTCCTTCAGTGCACATGCCCAGTAGGCACTGTGCTCAGTGGCCAAGAGTTAAGTAGCAGCCAGTCATCCATAACTACTGAATTTATTGCTTTGGTGAACTCTAATCATGGGCTAATTTTTGTTTACAAATACTAAATTCAAGTAGCAACGAAAAGCTCCCGCAGCAGGATTCCAATAAGTAAATTAGAACTAGTCTCACTTCACTTCACTTAAAAGGGTAAAGTTGGCTGGGAAGTACACCACAGACCTATAAAAACTCAAGAAAGGGATGAAAAATTGGGATCACTCTGGGTCCACCACTGATCTAGATCTAAGCTGGTGAGTGTCTCCCAGAAGCCCTTGACTCCTTACGATGGCGAGCTCCATCTGTGCAAATGCCATCATGTACTGGGTACAAGAAACTGTTCACCTTAAAAAGGTGGGAGGAGGAAGAGTCTGAGGCCTCATATTAAGGTTGGGAAACAGGGTAGATCTTTCTAGATGTCTATCTCAAAACAGCCAGGAATTTGGCTATAGAGGGTTCACAGGGAATGAGACTCTATTTGGAACAGGGTGTTTCCCCAAAGCAAAAGGGCTTCTGCCTCCTGGGCTTTACTGATGTGACCTTGGACAAGTCACTAAACCTTTCTGAGCCTGTTTTCTCTTCCGTAGACTGCGACCTGTCCACCAGGTGGTTGTAAGGACGAGTCTATGAGATGCTGCTTCTCTTCTGGTTGCATGAGCTGGAGAGACACACACCACCACCACCACCCCTCCCCAAACCATTCCTAGCCCCTGAGCACCTACTGCAAGGATTCAGGGGCTGTACAGAGGTGCAAGGGAGTCGTGCCTTCCTCAGACAACACATTGGCTTTGGCACCAAATGTCAGCAGCAGCCGCACACAGTCGGACTGGGCCTGGGCACAGGCCTCGTGCAAGGCTGCTTGGCCCCCAACCCGGGCGTCCAGCTCAGCTCCCTGCTGGATGAGGTGGCGGGCACAGTCCGTGTAGCCTCGGGCTGCAGTGATGGTGAGGGGCACCGTCTGCTTGGTCTTGGGGGTCAACACCCAGAACCCTGGGGAGAACAGGCAGTGTTATGAGGACTGTGAGACCAGCAGGTAGGGCAGGCTGTGGTGAATAGTTGGCTCTGGCTTTCCCTCTGCACCCCTGGCTGAGCACAAATGCTCTGTCAGGCTGTACTTGTGCAGAGGGGCTCACTCAAGCCCTGATTTGGGAGTGCATGTTGAAACGCCCTTTTAGAAATTTGTCAGTAACAAAACATAGTATATGTACCATTGGAAAAAAAGATGAATTACTCTTTAAAACTGTCAGGGCAACTGTGGAGTGTGAATCCTGTTAAGGAAACCTCTGGGTCTTTGAGCTGCCAATAGAGTCCTTGTCTCTTTTGGTTCACTTGGGGATCTGGCTTTGGGGGTGGGGGCGGGGCAGGTTATGAACAGGAGGTCCTGGAGCTGAGCTTGGAAGTGGCCAATGAACAGAGCTGAAGGAGCCATGAGTTTGGAGTTCTAGGACACTGCTGGGGTAGGGAGGGTGGGGATGAAAGTTGGGGAAAGGGTGGCGGGGGACAATGAGAGATGGGGTAGGGGAAGGAAGAGTGGGGAGAGGGGTTGATCATGGGACTGGTGTTGGCTCCAAACTATAGAAATTGCCAAGCACTTGTCTAAAGGACATACATGCCTAATGTCCAACAGCAAGTTGTTTGCATTATGGCAAAATAAGTCCCCATGTTTCCTAAATCTGGAGTGAAGCATGTGTTATTTATTATTAAGATTGAAATTAAGGCTATGTTCCATCTGAGAGATGATGGACATGCTGTAGGATGAGACCAGGATGCCCTGGATGGGGCCACTTCTCTAACAGCTGAAGTGAAGCAGGAATTTGGAGCCTGTGGTGACTGTGAGAACATAAGCTCTCCAAGGAGTTTGAACCCCCAAATCCACAGGTGGGGTTGGAGGCAATCTCCTGTCAATTTTAAGAGCAGACCAATCTCAATTAAAGTATTTGGTTTACATGGACAAACTCTCTGACCAAAATAGATCCTAAGGAAATCAGCAGGCAAGTACACAAAGATGTTCATCATCTTGCTGTTTAAAATAATTTTTGGGGATGCCGGGGTGGTTCAGTGGTTTGAGTGCTTGCCTGGCAGCCTAGGGGTCCAGGGACCAAGTCCCGGTCCCAATCCCGGTCCCGGTTCCAGCCCCAGTCCATGTGGACCCACGTGCTAAACTCAAGTACGCTTCCCACATGGGAGGCCCCCGGTTTGGTTCTACCCTGTGCAGCCCCATGTCCTCCTGTGTAGAATGAAACTATATCGAAAACTGATGATGTGCGGTTGTGGAGACTGCTCTGGACCCTCCCCCTTCTCTCTGTCTCTTTCTCTGTCAAACAATACAATAAATGTTTTAAAAAATAATTTTTATTTTTATTATTATTTTTTTTTAATATATATATATATATATTTATTTATTTTGACAGAGATAGAGAGAGATACACAGAGAGATACAGAGAGAGAGAGAGAACTGAACTGGGGGAGCTCCCAGTTCAGCATATGGTTCCGCACGGGCCGGGGCCGGGATTCGATCCTCGGTCCCCGGCGCTGCAAAGTGAGCGCTCAACCCACTGAGCCATCCCGGCTTCCCCTAAAAAATAATTTTTAAAAAATGGAAGCCAGTTTATCCAATCTATTTGGGGGCTAGTTACATAAATCATGGCATACCCATACAGTAGAATTTATGCACCTATTTAACACATTATGTCAACTTAAGGCTATTGTCATGGAAAGATGTTACACGAAAAAATCAGGTTATATAATAGCATATGGATTATAATTTAATTCAGTGGAAGAAAAAATTCAAATATGTGGATGTATAGTAGTAGGAAAAGTGGCATTAGAATATAA